>SNQJ01S0019530.1:138361-155062 GCA_010110895.2 Picea sitchensis | reverse complement strand
AGATAAGGGTTGGTCACAACTCATAGGCATGTAAGTATGTATGTATACCAGCCAGTGAGTCAAAGGTAGGATCCTAAATGAACAAATTGTGAACCTTGCACCATTTCAAAGGCCTTTCCCTCCGCAAGTTCAAGCCTTGTTGCATATTCATGGAGAGACTATCCTCATTCCACTCATATCACCATAGCTCAAAAAAAATTCAGATTTGCTTCACCACATGCTTTACAAGTTTACACCATAAATAAGTTATTTCAAGATTTCAGACTCAGAACTGTCTCTTATCTGAAAGACTTAGTACGAGTGTACTATAACTCATGAGCTGGATGCAACTGCACAAGATCTATTGTTTATCTAAAGGGCAGGAGTATCTCTCTTGCTATATATATGTGTGTGTGTGTGTGGGTTATTTTTAATCTTGTAGGCTTTAAGAATTAAGTTAGCTAGTAAAAAAAGGAATATCTACCCATCAAATTTAACAATTGTTAGAAAGCATTATACCAAGAACGAAATAACAAATCCTACTTCGGTCATTGATCAGGAAACCAATATAGAAAGAATTTACCCAAATGCAGAGATGTTAGATGCATTCAAGACACCCCGGATAATAATTTGGAAGACATGCGCACTCGAAAAGCTAGCATGGTTTCTATTTTGATTGCCAAGTTACTCTGTAGTTATTTCATTCACGAAATTTTCAAATGTCCATACTGATGGAAATTGCCTAGTTAATGTGTTGTTGCAGGTGAAAGAACCAATTTACCGGAGCACAAAACACCTCAAGTCTCAACCGTAGAGAAATCCAACTCAAAGAAATCCAGATCCACTGCAATGAACAGAAGCCCATACTTTATTATTTGTGCAACCTTCTTGATTTGTGAGAAATTTTACTGGAAACTACATGGATTTATTTATTTTTAGATGTACTAACTTCGTTGGCCTACTGCAAACTCAATGGAAGAGTCCAGACCCAAAATTAATAATTACTGAATTATTGGAGATGTTAATAGTAGAATGTTTCGTCAACTAATAAAGAAATTATAGTAATTTCCCTTAGCTTTTGAAATTTGATGCTATAGATTGGTTGATTGTTCAATACCTAGCCTTCAAGCCTCTTGAAATTATCCTCAAGATCATTGGTAGCCTTCAAGCCTCTTGAACTTATCCTCAAGATCATTGCTCTTGTTCCAACAAACCTTCTCTCCATGTCATGTCTTTCCATTGTAGTGATATCTATTCTTCTTATTTTAGTCTATGCTTGAGCTTGATCATCATGCTTCTTTTTATTCAACATAATCCCCATATTTCTCTTGATTGTTTGCTTGACCACTTTCTCTATGGTTTTATTGATATTTTCCTTTAAAAACATGGGCATGTTTCTTATTCTCAAGTTTACCTTCATCAAGCAAATTTTCACGTTCTTTAATCAACAAACCATGAACAAATCAAAAAAAGAATCAAAGGTATAGTCCTTACCATCTTTTCTATAAACTCAACTCTCATGGAATGTCAAGTTCATAAAATATCATAGAGTGTCTTCAAATTCATAAATCCTATTAGAGTAAATTTGGGGTGTAAAATGGGCCTCCTAAAAAATATTAAAATAATAACAACATATGCCAAAATATCATAAAGTGTTTTCAAATTCATAAATCCAAGTAAATTTGGGGTGTAAAATGGGTCTCCTAAAAAAATATTAAAATAATAACAACATATGCCATGTAATACTAAGTTATGGGGTGTAAAATGGACCACCTAAAAAATATTAAAATAATAACAACATATACCATAGCACACTAAGTTAGAGGTGTTATCTAGTGAAAGCTAATATATATTGTCTCATTAATGATACTTGATAAGTATGTTGGGTTATTGTAGAATTACAACATGAGAGTTAAAAATAATAATGAAAGGTTTATATATTCATGCACATGCAATAAGTGATATATATATATATATATATAAGTTAATTATAATATTGTTATTTTATTTGTTATATTGAAGTTAATTAAATAATAATATTAATATTCGTGATTAAATTATAATCATCATTATTATATTATACTTGTTGTGTACAACATATATTTGTTAATTATATAATATACAGCCTGAGTGGGTCTAATGGTTAAGAATATGTGTTTCCTCTTAAGAGGTCACAAGTTCAAATCGAAAAGGAGGGTAGAGTATGTATACCTCCGTAGACTTTATTAGTCAAATTGTTGGGCGGAGGGGGGACGGGGGAGGGGAGGTCCCTTCTCCCACAAAAATGGGGGTCTCATACACCAATTTGGTGTGGTTTGGCGGAGGGGAGTCCCTTGTCCCACAAAAAAGGAGGATATTACCAAGATCGTAATCAAAGCGAGGTTTATATGTATTTAAATATTGTGAAATGAAAATATGGCATATAATAATCTCTAACTTCTATAAATCCTACTCACCTACCCAATTTCTTGAGACTCTATTGTTTTTTGAATTCCAACTCATCAACATGAATTTTTCTTATGAAGTCCATTTGAATGGATCAAATTTACTCTAGTTTGATCATTTCTAAAAGACTATCTTTTTTCAAAAAATCCTTTCCACATTCACCTTATTTTAACTCAAGCTCTATCACCTAAGCCACATTTTCTTCAATCATATCAAATGATGGAGGATTAAGAGAGATTGGCTCTTTCTCAATTTGTAGGAGTTAGGATTAAGAGAGATCAAATCTTTATCAATTTGCATAACTTCCATTGGCTCTTTCTCAATTTGTAGGAGTTAGGATTAAGAGAGATCAATTTTTTATCAATTAGCACAACTTCCATTGATCTTGTCGAATTTTCTTCAATTTCTTCCAAAAATGGCTCAAATAATCAATCCTTCTTATATGAAAGTGAATCTCATTAGAGATGTAAGTCATCATAAAATCCTTGTCGAATATTCTTCAATTTCTTCCAAAAATGGCTCAAATAATCAATCCTTGTATGAAAGTGAATCTCATTGGAGATGTAAGTCATCATAAAATCCACAACCTTGTGCTTCTTCCCATTAATAATGAACTTATCATGTTCATTCTAGGTTTTGGAACAAATCTTTTGGTATACTACCAAATTGATTTAATGTTAATTATTGTTTCCATGTCTTATGACCGAACACCATTGTTATGGTCATTTAGATACATGTGCTCTTTCTTAGAGTTCATAGTCACTTTCCAAAAAACTAATCCAATCTACAAATAAAAAAAGTTAGTTAGTCGACTAGAGAGATCTAACAAGACAATAGTGCATATATAAGAAACATCCTCGAAAGAAACTTGTAAAAAAAATGCTTGGTCTCAAACCAATAACTTTGAAACCATATTGGAGAATCGTGGATTTCTAGAAGTGAATAAGAATGAATTCCAAGGAGATCTAGTGTGACATTATTACAACATTGAAACAAAGGTGAGCATGGATCAACACATATATAACACAAAAAAAAATTATTCACACTCCATGATAAATTAATCAATAATAAATCAATCTATAGGATCATATATATATAAACTAAAGTATAACTAACTCCCATATATTAAGGAAGAACTCAACTTGTATTGCCTTAGACATGCCCATATTTCTAGTTTTTTTTCTCTCAACCTAGCCACCATTCCACTAAGCCATGAACACCTTTTATAATTATGAGATCCGATCGTTTGAAACCTCACTTGTTATCTGCAAACCTTGTTGAGTCAGATCTATTGTGTGATTGAGTCTGGGATGGTAGTTTTCTTATTGGAACCATTGAAACAAAAATTTCTATCTAGATATCAAATATGGCTTCAAAGATTGATCTTGTTGTTATGAATGGATCAAATTATGTAGTCTAGGCATAAGGCATGGAAAGCCTATTGAAGAGTAAAGGATTATGGTTGTATACAAATATTGTGATTCCATATCTAACAGATGACCAGGAGAAGTTCGTTGTTGATGAAAAGAAAGATGAGGCTATGGGGTTATCATGACCTATATCTTGTGGAATATTTGATTTCACCTCAGTGGAATCGACTGACCTCATCAATTATGGAAGAAGTTGAAGTCGTTATTCGATCAATTCGATGAAATCCATGTCATACAGTTGGAGAAATAGTTGATCTCTCTCAATATTCATTATTTTGACAGAATAGAGGACTATTTAGTACATGTCAAAGAATTCCAATTGAAATTGGGAGAATGTGAAAAGAATTATAGAAGAAATATGGACAATTCTATTTAGTACATGTCAAAGAATTCCAATTGAAATTGGGAGAATGTGAAAAGAATTATAGAAGAAATATGGACAATTCATTGAGCTAGTTTTTATGAAGTTGAGAACATCGTTCAACATGTTCATATCGAATTTCCACACCAACTTGAAAGAACACAAGGAAAATGGTAAGGATTACACCTTTCAATCATTCTGTGGCCTTTTTATCATTGATTAACACAAATTGCTTGAAGAAGGAAAACTTGATGGTAAAAATCAAGCCCACTTTCTCAAGGGAAAGAGAAATCAGATCACAAGGATAGAGTACAGTTTGATACCTTTACACATAGACCTGGATGCCATGACCATAAACCTAAGGGTCAGACAGACATACCTCAACGAAGTTGAAAGAAGAAGACATGCCAATATTGTGGAAATGTTGGACATGTGGAGAACTTATGATGTAAAAGGAGAGATGATTTAGAGGAGAAGGTTAAATTCATTGAAGGAGATGTGTCCTTTGTATGATGACCCCTTGATAATTTCACCTTCCAATTCAGAACGTATCACTCTTTTATGTCTCATTCTACGTATAATGAATGGGTATTCGACTATGGGTGCACTCATGACATGGCTAAGGATGCCTCCTTGTTCACATCCTTGGATGAAGCTAAGGAGAGGAAAATCTATGTTGTTGATGATTTTTCTCTGGATATTTTTGGTCAGGGTGATGCTACTTGTTGACATGGTAGAATTTCCGAGGTCTATCATGTGCCAAATCTCATTTCCTGTCTGTTTTTTGTTTCTTAGTTAATACAGATGGGTAATATTATCAAATTTTATCCAAATGGGTTCTATGTTCATGATTCAAGAAAGGTAATTCAATTGTTTCTAGAGGGATTCTTGACCCAAAGGATGGTTTGTATAAATTCCATGACATGGCTCGACCTAACAGTGAACTGACTTCTCTTGTTGCTCACACCAATGAGCGAAGTTGAATTTGGCATGAACAACTCAGACACCTGAATTTTCAAATTAGTCAATGGAAACTCAGAACATGGTTGTTCGTCTACCTAAAGTGCTTCCCCCTAAAGGATTTTGTAAAGGATGTGTTCTTGGAAAAGCAACATCATGCACTATTTGACTTTGGCAAAGTATGGTGAGTACAATACCTCTTGGAGTTGGTTCACAGTGATGTTTGATGCATCAATCTACCTTGACTTGCAGGTGGAAGCTATATTTTGACTTTCATTGATGATCTATCTCGTTTTACATGGGATTTATTTTCTAAAGAATAAGAACCTTATATTTGAAAAGTTCAAGGAGTTTCGGGCCTTTGATGAAAAAAAATGTGGTTGACCCATCAAGTTCATGAGATCAAACAATGGTGGTTGAGTATGTAAATCAACCTTTTGAATAATACATGGTTCGATCTAGTATTGACTAGTGGTGATTGGTTCCTCACACACCTCAGTAGAATGGTGTTGTAGAACATAAGAATTAATCTTTAGTCAAAATGTCTAGGTGTCTTTTGCAAGCCAAATATCTTCCTCCTCACTTCTGGTTTGAAGCGGTGTATTGTGAAACTTCAGAAAAAGTGGTTCAGTATTATGAATAAAATCAACTTCCGTAGGCCCTATGGACTACCCTATGGACACTTTCTTTCTTACTTTCCCTAATGCCCCATATAATCAATTATTAGCAGTAGTCTAAAGCTGTAGAGTAGAACTACTATTTGTAGAGTAGTAGCGGTATAGTAGGTCCACTGGACACTACCCTGTTGTGTAACCGCCTGTGTAATGACACCCACCAACTGTGGGACCAGACTCACCCAAACTATCTTTGCATAGTTTAAATGAGACTTATATAAGGATTGACCATAGTCTCTGGGCCAAGGAAAGACATACTTTCTAAATACCTTCCAACAAAGGTTCCTTCCTGGATTTCTCTCTTTATGGAAGGAAGTTGGTCAGTCTCAAGAGATAAAGGAAATGAAGTAAAGGGCCAGAGAAAGTAAAGGACCTAGGAAAGAGAGAAAGTAAAGGGCCTAGAGAGAAAGTAAAGGGCCTCTTTTAAGGCCGCTATGTTAAGGCTATGTCAAGTCTATCACCCATTAGATACCCTTCGGTCTTTTAGGAGACCTTTAGTTCAGAAATAAGCTCCCCTCACTAATCCCCAAACAGTGCGTGAAGGAGAAACAAGGAGAAGAGTCAGCCCACTAGTATGAGAGATCGACACCCACCCACTAGTACGAGAGATCAATGCCCACCCATGTTTCCTGGTCTAAGCTTACCGTTGGAGAGATAAAGTGTATACATGTCACTATCACAGTAGGGGCCAGTTTATGGAAGGATCCACAATTACGTGATATGGAAGCCTTTAATTTTATCTCAAATTGCTTCTCCTTCCCGCATATGCTTGTAGATGTTGTTCCACGTGCGGAACTTAGCCCCGCATGGCCTGGCCTTCTCCGGAAGATTTTACAGACTAGGGCTTTACAGAAAGATCTTTGAAAGAACCGTCTAAACATAACCTATTGGAATCCAATTTTTCTCGTGAATCTGTGCAGGCGACCCTATTTTATCACTTGGATTGAATCTGTTACATTCATTTATCCTCTGAAAGAGAGAAAACATCCCTGGTAATATCTGAGAGCATGGGAGAACCCTTGGGAAATATCTGTGCAAAAGTCTTGGTCATGAGATACTAGCCATGTAAGAAGTGAAATTCATTGGAGTTTAGATAAATTATGGAGGATTTTGATCTCCTTCTTATGCGCTATCTTGGTTGGTATCTCGGTTTAATTGTGAATTCAAGTCTCTCTGACGACGACGAATGGGCACTATGGAATGATGGTAGTGTCCACTACGAAATGCTGACAGTGTCTGGGGGATAGTGCCACACGAAGGGGGAATCACCAGAAAGCTACTTGTCGGACCTACCGAACTAAGGACACTCGAGAGGGATCTTTGCACCAATTTTCCAGAGTCTCTGGAATGGATAGCTTGTCTCTATTCATGATGTGAAAGGCATATTCTCCTTGGCCCTATAGAGAACTTATGAAGCTGCATTGATTGATCATATGCTCCATAGTTTCCTCATCTTCTTCACACAAAGGGAATCTAGAGGGGTCTAGATATCCTCTTTTTCTCATCTTGTCCCAGGTGAGGATTTTCCTTCTTGCGACAATCCAAAGGAAAGAGGCTACATAAACTAGCTAACTCTGCTACTAGCTCTCGAGCTATATTTGGAACTTATTCAAGGTAATCTACTGGTTCTCTAGGTGTTTCTTATGATGTATCATATCCTAAATTATCTGGAGTCCGAACTTCTGAAATACTTAAAATTAAATGCAATTAATTAAAAATTAAAAGTAGTCGAGGGAATAGCCTACCCAGCTAGAAAGTAGTTGTATGAAAACCACATCAAAGGTGGATGTGTTGATGTGAACTTCTTAAAGTTTTCAATGGAAATATTCCATTGCCACATGTATCAAGAGGTGCAGGCACATTTCCATAAGTAAAGGGTATCTTTATTGAATGGGATGCATTATAGATAGTTAACCACATTGAGTGCCCCCTGCAACAAGTTGAAAATGAATGAATATACCATTTTTAAGGGCTATGAAAGAACTATATGCTCAATCACATCTCAACTCAAGTTGTTCCTTCAATGACTCTAGTTGAACGATGGTGTGGAAAGAACCCTTATGTCGTCCACTTCCCTGTGTTTGGATGTGTTTCTTGGAATCATATTTCCGATGATTGTAGAGAGAAGTTGGATGAAAGGAGTCATGCTTGCATCATGATGGGCTACTTTGAAGAATTGAAATCCTATGAATTGTTTGAATCATTCTCAGATGAAATGTACGATTTGATGAGAATTATTAAGGCATTAAGTTATTGAATGCCTCCCCTTGATTGTTGTAGGATGATCCATTTGATGTTGTCTCCAACACTAGTTCTCCTCTTCCATATTTCATTCCTTTGACTAGAAAATCAAACTTTGTCGTTGTTTCGACTAGACCGTCGACCTATGAGTTGACTAGTCCATCGTCCTCTATTTTGACTAGTGTGTTGATTGAAAAATATATAATTTATGATCGACCTGATGTTGTGACCAACTGATCACTTGTTTATTCTTTACCCAAATGGGATGTTAAGACAATTGAAGCTACTAAAGCTTATGTCGATGATAGTTCCTTTGAACAACAAACTCAAATTCAAAAGTAGCATGCTATCATTCACTTGATGACACATGTAATTGAAAATTATGATCATGTTGCCTACTTGAATGCTCAAGGATGACATAAATGGGAACAATACACAAACATAAATCGATTCTTTGATGAATAATCATAGTTGGGATTTAGTTCCCTGACTGCAAGGAAAGAACATTGTGAAGTGTCGATGGGTCTAGAAAGACCAATTTTACCTATGAAGGTGTTGTTGAGAAACATAAAGCACACCTCATTCTGAAGGGATTTTGTCAACAAGAAGAGATTGACTACATTGAAACCTTTGCCTTTTTTGCAAAGATGAAATCTGTTCGACTAATTCTTTCCCTCGCTTCTTGTTTTGGATGGAAAATCCATCAGATGGATGTTAAGAGTGTCTCTCTTCATGGATACCTATCTGAAGAAATTTTCATGGAACAACCACTTGGTTTTGAGAAAGATTCTAACTTGTTTATTCGACTCAAGAAGTCTCTTTATTGTTTGAAATAGGCTCCCTGATCTTGGTATGATAATATCAACAGTTTCTTTCTTCGACTTGGTTTCAAACATTGTGAATCTGATCACAACTTGTATGTACTCCATACCAATGGAAACACTTTGATTGTTTTTGTATATGTATATGATATCCTCATTACTGGCAATAATAATCATCTCATCCTTACATTGAAGAAACAACTTCATCCTTAGATTGAAGAAACAACTTGCTAAATCCTTTGAAATGATAGATCGTGGTACTCTGCATTAGTTTTTGGGTCTTGAAGCATTACCATTATGTGATGTATTTTTCATTTCTCAGTCTAAATATGTGATGGATATTTTGACACACTTTAATATGGATAATTGTAAGCCCTGTGCTACTCCTTTTCAATCTAGAGTAATTCTCACTAAAACTTGTCAAACGCCTGTAGTTGATGCTTCACTTTATGAACAATTGGTTGAAAATATTATTTATCTTACTCATAGTTGACCCGACATTTCCTTTTTTGTTAGTGTGATTTCTCAGTTTATGTAGGACCCCAAAGAAATCCACTAGAAAGTATTCAAACGAATTGTCTGATATCTCAAGGATACCACTCATGTTGGTATCAAGTATTCTCGAAGTTCATATTTTTTATTCAAATTAACAGACTCTGAATGGGTTGGCGACGTTGACGATTGTAATTCAAGTTCTCTCTATGTGTTTTTATTTAGCACTAGACAGGGAGTGGTCCTGCAATAAACAAAAGGTAGTCTCCTTGTCAACTATAGAAGAAAAATATTGCAGCATTGTTCAAGAAGGTACTGAGGCAGTATGGATCCACCAAATTTTGGGTGAAATTGGCCTTCATGTTCATACCTCGACAACAATATACTATGATAATAAAAGTGCCATATAGGTTGCTGACAATCCTATTTCCCATAGTAAGATGAAGCGCATTGAGCTCCATGCTTAGTATTTGAGATGGGAGGTTCATGTGAACATTGTCTCTCTTGCATGTTTCATCACATATGATCAGGTCATTGATATATTCACGAAACATTTAGCTAAAGCTATATTTATCAAGCTTTGTACGGTGCTTGGAATTTAGGAAGCTACAATTATGGGGGAGTGTCATGTTGATGTAATTTCAATTCCCGAATCTCCAAAGATGTGTTGATGGGGGGGGGTGTTGGAACATCAAGCATTGATGATTCATGACTCATATATTGGATTTAGTCATTCAAGCGATTGACCTACATATAGATACAATCAATCCAGAAATCAACCAGATCTCTATATTAATCATTTGAGTAGTCGATGTTATCACACAATTTGTAGCAAGGATAAAAGGCTTGAGGTTTGAAGGCCAAACTGGCGTAACAGGAACCAATCCCACCCAATGTCACCACAATGGGATGGTTCTTTCTTTTTACGGTGGTAAGGCCTGGGGGAGACGTCCCCGGTGACCTGGGGTTTTGAGAAGGCAAAGGATTACTGGATAAAGTAGTTATTCCCCCCTCACAAGTCACCACCGAGAATATAGTCCATCCAAAATGCCAATAACAAAGTAAAACCCCCAAAGAAACACACATGCCTGAGACAAAGAAACAATAAATTGATATATGCAAGCTTTGATCAATGGGTTAGTACTTTATGTAAATCAATGACTATTTGATGCATTCATAAGAAATTTGATAATAGATATTGATGAAGTTAGTGTTTATAAATAGCAATGAAAATTATCTCACTTCACCAATAAATGTTGGAACAATATGGCATTTAATGTAATAAATCAACACTTCATTCAATTTATTCCTTTAATCATCATTCAACTGCTTTTAAAGTAAACAATAATTTGCACCAATGATGTTATGGATAAAGATGACGACAACATAAAGGGTTAGAAGGTTAGTTATAGGCTAGGGTTAGTGAAGTTAGGGTTTGATTCAAGAGTTTGAGAGTAGTTTTGATCAGGTTCACTTCAACTCATGAGGTCTTTAGATCAGTGCCTTAGGGTTAATGGAGTCAAATAGTGAAGGATGCAAGAGCTAAAGGAGGCAAAGGTAAAAACATCTAAGGACTAGAGGGAGAATCTTTGAGGTGTTGTTAAGGCAAGGCGTCAAAGTCAAAACCCTAGGGGAGAGAGGCTCACTTCGGTGTAGGTGAACTAGGCCTTGGTGCTCTCTCCTCCTTCCTTAACTCAATGGCAATCACAGCTAGTTGATGATGAAGCATAAAACCAATACAAGAGAGTTTGATGAAGAAAAGTGTTGCTACAGCAAGGCTCTACCAACAAACCCTAGAAAAATCAGCCCAAAGTGTAGAAAACCTAGGCTTTAGGGTGTCTCTCTCTTCTCATCTTATAGAAGATACAACTAGAAAAAATGAAGAGGGAATGAGAGTGTAGCAATGGCTAGGCTCTCTCCTTCTTCAATAAATGGCTGAAAAAATCTCTTTCAATGGGGACATGAGACAAGGACCTACTTGTGTGCTTGCCACCTAGGGTTTTATTCAACAAAATTATAAATATATGCAAGAAATGAAATTACAACCATTCATTCAAGAAGTTTTGCATAAAAATACTTACAAAATACCAAGAAATAACATTTGCAACCCCTAGTTGTAACACCTTCCATTAAGTGAAATGCCAAAACATGCCAAAAAGATCCTCCTTCAACAAGTGTGCATCACTAAATCAACCAATAACCCAAGAGAGGGCGCAAATTTCATACCTCCTTATGGAGTGAGTAAGTTGTGATGAAAAAATGAAGGTGAAAATCCTTCATTTATACCATACCATGACCTAATTTTACATTTTAGGTCATGAAAAAGGCCGACATGGCCAAAATACTAAAATCATACTATTTTACACTAAAATGTTAATTTAAACCCCTAATCAAGCTTAAAATAGACATCAAGCCCATTGAAAGGAGATGTTAGCCCCTTTTAGGCCAAATGGAGCATCCTGGAGCCAAACGTTAGCCCTCCTTGGGCTCCTCCATCATGCCATACATGCCAATCTTGCCCAGTTTGCCCCCGAAGACGTCCAATAGGCTAGATGATGTCATGATCATCAAGGGTGACCTCCCAGGCCTTCCAAGGCCAATGTTCCACTGAAAGAGGTTCAATCCCACTAGGTCAAGCTCTGCCAAAGTGCCTCTGGTGGCACTTCCTCTTCTTCTCTGGCGCAAATCCCCTAATCCATATATGTCCTGTCTCTTCCCCTTGATGGGGTCTCAGTATCCATCTGGTGGGATCTTCAACCCCATGGAGGTTCTAAATGATCATCTCCCCATGTGTACTGGTCCAAAATAGTACCTGTCCGTTGGGCATGGTCCTGCACATCAAATCTATGCCCTCCATGGACTCATTAGTCACAGGGATCATAGCAATTTCAATCACATCGCATCATCAACATTATTAAACATGTGCATAAAATCCCTAATACATCAGTTAACAACTCAAAGACATTACACAAGCCTCCAATACAAGTTTGGAGAAAAGGACAAGGCGTCCTATTGGGCTAGTGTCTACTGGGGGAGTAAAGTTCCCGAAAGAGACCTCATCCAATCCATGTAAGTGGGTGATGTGGTCAGGGGATGTCTAGACATATGGGTGCAATGAGGGCCAAGGATGCAAGAGATGTTACCTATGGGTGCCTTTGTTAGAAGACAAGTTGTACCTGTCATGGATGCATTCTTTCGAAGCCCATTCTTTCCTTTTATTCTTTTTATTCTTTTATCTTTCATTGTTTTTTCTTCAAGAGGTTGATCAAGGGACACTGCCCTGGCGTGGTGACTAGTGGTGACAACATTACCCACAAGTACTTTCATAGAAATGATAAGGCTATCTCGTGATGAGACCCCCTTTCCCTTGGTCATGCAACCATGAGTCACTACCCTGGTGTGGTAACCAGCTGGTGGTAATGTCATACTTCTAGGTACCCATGGACCTAATAGGTTGGCTCATGATGAGACCCCCTATCCTCTGGTTAGGTCTTGTTTTATTATTCTTCCGGGTCCCTCTTGTTTCTTGCTGAGAAACCTTTTATTGCTTTCTCGAGGATCCCTGGGCAAAGAATCTCGAGGTTTTATTCTTAGGATTTTATCTTTTACCAGCTTTCTTTTACCTTCTGGGCCTTTAGCCTCGTCTTCCCACGAGATAAGGTGCAATCTTGAAAATAGGTCAGCCCAGTGCCCGGGCAAGTGGAATGAGATAGGTGAGCGAGAATCAAGATGAAAAGTGGTACTGTGATGGGAGTGGACGATGGCTTTTCAAAAATCCCCCCATTGGCAAACCAAAACCTATAGACACAGGCTTGCTAGGGCGCCCTATTAATCCCCCCAAACATAGTCAAGTGGGCAAGTGTAAGATCCAAGAGATTGTTAGAAATAAAAGGAATTAGATGCATACATTCAATGGTTTTGATGATCAAAGTGACACATACCATGATACTTGGACTAATTACCTCATGGAGAAAGAACCTTCTCTGACACAGGACCAAGTCTATGGTGATGGATGATGTTGTTTTTGACAAGACGAAGATGATGGAAGGAAGAAAAGGTTGGCCCTCCAGGGCCATGCTAAAGTCAATCCTACTTTCGGTACTCCATGTCTAGGACCTGTGGGCCTCGAGACATGATCTTCTAGTTATCCGTAAAAGTGGGGGATAACATCTAGCTTTGACTCGGGGACATGTGCTCACCGTAGAGCACATGAGAACCTCAACATATCTGGCATAACCTGCTGACCTGCTCGATCTCAATAGAAACATCAGTAACAAAATTGGGGTGGTAATGCCACCCCAACATAGATATAATATATAACACTGAAATAAAGCAATCATAAATGTAAATGTAAAGAAAAACACTTACCTGTACTTACCTGTTGGCTAGATGTTGGGTGTAGTCAAACAACCAGTGAAGCCAATCCAACAACATCCCACAATACCCTCCTTTGTGCTTCATCATAGAAAAAAATAGTGATTAGTTAAGAACAATAAAATCATGAGTTAGAAAATGTATCATATCAATGGAAATGGTAAGGTCTAGCTCATGGAGGAGGGTGGGAGGGAAAAAGTGATGCCAAGACACGCCCTCAGGAGAGTGCTCAATCCATCTCAGAAATGGATCGTTAAAAGTCAAAGGTTCAAAAGACCGACTCGAGGAATCTTAATGTTGGCTAACTTGGACGTCTTCACAACTTGAGGCCTGAGAAGGGATTAGAAAAAAATGAAAGGATTATTGACCATTCCTAAAGGGGAGGCTGAAAAACTATGATAATAAACTTCTTCCTAAGGTACTCAAACTTCCCCTAAAATCCAGAATGAGGTTTTTTCCTATAGGATACTTTGGATAAGGGGCATGTTTCCAAACCACACCTTCAGTGACATAGTGAGGTAAAGTGATCAAAGGGAGGTGGAAAATCTTATCACAAGTATCTTGCTTCAGGGAGGTAACTTCCTCATTTTTATCAAGATATGAGCATAATAATGGTTGATAATTTTCTTCATAGAATAAATCCAAGTGCTCATAACAATAATCATTAAAGTCCTTACAGTATGACTGAAGAAGTCATCCTTGGGTGTCTGAATAATCGTGTCATGTTCTTGTTGCCAAATGCTAAACTTCTTATTATCTTTAGGTAAATGCAAATTTTGAAAATGACCCTCAATGTCATAAATGGGATCCCCATCATATCCAATCAAATCCTATTTATGTTTCCCAATATGTATGAACTCATTAATATTATCAACAAAGCCATCATTTTCATCACAACATGAAGGGTTTAGAAAATCCAAAACTTCTTCACTTTCCACATCATAAGATAGAGAATCATTAAAAATTTGGAAAGGGAAGTAACTCACCTTGCTCACTTCTTCTCATGAAGAAGCTTCAAGTACTCGAATGTCTTCATCAAATGGAATACTTGCCTCTACATGTTT
This sequence comes from Picea sitchensis, assembly GCA_010110895.2. Classification (NCBI taxonomy): domain Eukaryota; kingdom Viridiplantae; phylum Streptophyta; class Pinopsida; order Pinales; family Pinaceae; genus Picea; species Picea sitchensis. Next base: position 140,221 of record SNQJ01S0019530.1, on the reverse strand, counting down.
TAGTTTGTCCAAAGGCTCCATTTCTTCTTTACTGTTTGATTCATGGAATAAGGTATCATCAAAAATTTCAAAAGGAAAACAACTTACCTCATTCTCTTTATTTTTTGCAGGAGGAATAGGATCTTGGAGAGCTTCGTCGGATGGAGGAGTGGTCATTGGTGCTTCATCCTCACAATTCACTTCTCTAGTTATATCATCATTGCATTCTATTGAATTATGGGACAGGTCTTGCTCCTCTTCAAGGGGTTGACAATGTTCTTCCTAAACCTCATCTTTTATATCAGGGGATTCTTGGCATTGATCACGATACGCTTTCCTAAGATCTCCTACAATCTCAGTGGTGAATCCTTTGTCATCTAAGGCTAGCATGAGATTTTGAAGGACATATTCATAAGTTTGGCAATGTGGCTTGGTAAAGCCTATAAACCTACAAATGAGGTGTATGAAAGATGATATACCCTTGTCTTTGCAACAACCCTTAAACCAATCTTGTAAGTAGGAGGGCAGAGTGAGTATGAATAATTTTAGAAGAGAATCCTCTCCTCCCAACTCTATCTTGCTCAAATACTCCAAAAACTTTACTATGTGAGGGATTGGGAGGCCCAAAAATATTCGAGAGATGTTCAGCCATTTTGTATCAAAGTAATTTGGGTATCCTTGAAAACTTCTGAAATCAATACTCAGATACATTTGTTCCCAGTGTGCCATGATCCGATAACTTGGAAATATCACAGATTTGAGACTAAGGTGGCACCCTGGAAAATATTAGTTGAGTCTCCAAATAATTTGCCTAAAACTATCAAAGGATAAGGGAAAACACCCTAAGTGGAGTCTCTTGTAAGAATAAGACTCTCTGGGGCAAGGCTTACAGAAAACTGTCATCTTGAGGAGAATTGACTCAGTGTTCCCCGACAGCGGTGCCAAAATGTTATCACACAGTTTGTAGCAAGGATAAAAGGATTGAGGTTTGAAGGCCAAATTGGCGTAACAAGAACCAGTCCCACCCAATGTCACCACAATGGGATGGTTCTTTATTTCTAGGGTTGTAAGGCCCAGGGGAGACGTCCCCGATGACCTGGGGTTTTGAGAAGGCAAAGGATTATTGGATAAAGTAGTTACTCCCCCCTCACAAGTCACCGTCGAGTAGATGGTCCAACCAAAAGGCCAATAATAAAGTAAAACCCCCAAAGAAACACACCTTCCTAAGACAAAGAAAAAATAAACTGATATATGAAAGATTTGATCAATGGGTTAGTACTTTATGTAAATCAATGACTATCTGATGCATTCATAAGCAATTTGATAATAGATATTGACGAAGTCAGTGTTTATAAATAGCAATGAAAATTATGTCACTTCACAAATAAATGTTGGAACAATATGGCATTCAATGTAATAAATCAACACTTCATTCAATTTATGCCTTTAATCACCATTCAACTACTTATAAAGTAAAACTTTTGTTGCACCAATGATTTTATGGCTAATAGGCTAGGGTTAGTGAAGTTAGGGTTTGATTCAAGAGTTTGAGAGTAGTTTTGATCAGGTTCACTTCAACGCATGAGGTCTTTAGATCAGTGCCTTAGGGTTAATGGAGTCAAATAGTGAAGGACGCAAGAGCTAAAGGAGGCAAAGGTAAAAACAACTAAGGACTAGAGGGAGAAGCTTTGAGGTGTTGCTAAGGCAAGGCCTCAAAGTCAAAACCCTAGGGGAGAGAGGCTCACTTCGGTGTAGGTGAACTAGGCCTTGGTGCTCTCTCCTCCTTCCTTAACTCAATGGCAATCACGACTAGCTGAAGATGAAGCATAAAACCAAGACAAGAGGGTTTGATGAAGCAAAGTGTTGCTACAACAAGGCTCT
>SNQJ01S0019530.1:115312-138311 GCA_010110895.2 Picea sitchensis | reverse complement strand
CAACAAGGCTCTACCAGCAAACCCTAGAAAAATCGGCTCGAATTGTATAAAACCTAGGCTTTAGGGTGTCTCTCTCTTCTCATCTTATAGAAGGTACGGCTAGCAAAAATGAAGAGGGAATGAGAGTGTAGCAATGGCTAGGCTCTCTCCTTCTTCAATAAATGGATGAAAAAATCTCTCTCAATGGGGACATGAGACAAGGACCTACTTGTGTGCGCTTCACCTATGGTTTTATTCAGAAAAATTATAAATATATGCAATAAATGAAACTACAACCATTCATTCAAGAAGTTTTGCAGAAAAATACTTACATATTACCAAGAAATAACATTTGCAAACCTTAGTTGTAACACCTTCCATTAAGAGAAATGCCAAAACATGCCAAAAAGATCCTCCTTCAACAAGTGTGCATCACTAAATCAACCAATAACCCAAGAGAGGGTGCAAATTTCATACCTCCTTATGGAGTGAGTAAGTTGTGATGAAAAAATGAAGGTGAAAATCCTTCATTTATACCATACCATGACCTAATTTTACATTTTAGGGCATGAAAAAGGCCGAGAAGGAAAAAATGCTAAAATAATATCGGTTTACATTAAAATGTTAATTTAAAACCCTAATCAAGCTTAAAAGATACATCAAGCCCCTCCAAAGGAGACGTTATCCCCTTTTAGGTAAAATGGAGCATCTTGGAGCAAAATGTTAGCCCTCCTTGGGCTCCTCCGTCATTCCACACATGCCAATATTGCCCAGTCTACCCCCCAAGATGTCCAATAGGTTGGATGACATCATGGTCATCAAGGGTGATGTCCTAGGCCTTCCAAGGCCAACGTTCCACTGAAAGAGGGTCAATCCCCCTAGGTCAAGCTATGTCAAAGTGCCTTTGGTGGCACGTCCTCTTCTTCTCTAGTGCAAAGCCCCTAATCCATCTTCCTCCTGTCTCTACCCCCTAATGGGGTCTCAACATCCATTTGGTGGGCTCTTTAGCCCCATGGAGGTCCAAACTGATCATCTCCCCATGTGTACCGATCCAATATAGTACCTATCTGTCGAGCATGGTCCTACACATCAAAAGATACGCCCTCCATGGGATCATCGGTCATAGGGATCACAGTAATGTCAATCACATCTCATCATCAACATTATTAAACATGTGCATACAATCCCTAATACACCAGTTAACATCTCAAAGATGTTACACAAGCCTACAATACAAGTCTGAAGAAAAGGATAAGGCATCCTATTGGGCTAGTGTCTATTGGAGGAGGAAAGTTCCCGGAAGAGACCTCATCCAATCCATGTAAGTGGGTGATGTGGTCAGGGGATGGCCAGACATCTGGGTGCAATGAGGGCCAAGGATGCAAGAGATGTTACCTATGGGTGCCTTTGTTAGAAGGCGAGATGTACCTGTCATGGATGCATTCTTTCCAAGCCCATTCTTTCCTTTTATTCTTTTTATTCTTTTATCTTTCATTTCTTGTTCTTCAAGAGGATAATCATAGGACACTGCCCTAGCGTGGTGACCAGTGGTGACAGCGTTACCCACAAGTACTTTCATAGAAATTATAAGGTTGGCTCGTGATGAGACCCCCTTTCCCTTGGTCATGCAACCAAGAGTCACTACCCTAGCGTGGTAACCAGCTGGTGGTAATGGCATACTGCTAGGTACCCATGGACCTAATAGGTTGGCTCGTGATGAGACCCCCTATCCTCTGGTTAGGTCTTGTTTTATTATTCTTTCGGGTCCCTCTTGTTTCTTGCTAGAAGCATTTTATTTCTTTCTCGAGGATCCCTAGGCAAAGCATCTCGAGGTTTTATTCTTAGGATTTTATCTTTTACCATCTTTCTTTTACCTTCTGGGCCTTTAGCCCCTTCTTCCCACGAGATAAGGTGCAATACTGAAAAATAGGTCAACCCAGTGCCCGGATAAGTGGAATGGGATAGGTGAGAAGGAATCAAGATGAAACGTGGTACTGTGATGGGAGCATATGATGGCTTTTCAGAGATCCCCCCAGTGGAAAACCAAAACCTACAGACACAGGCTTGCTAGGGTGCCCTGTTAATCCCCCCAAACATGGTCAAGTGGGCAAGCATAAGATCCAAGCAGTTGTTAGAAATAAAAGGAATCAGATGCATATATTCAATGGTTTTAAGGATCAAAGTGACACATACCATGATACCTAGACTAATTACCTCATGGAGCAAGAACCATCTCTGACACAGGACCAAGCCGATGGTGATGGATGTTATTGTTGCTGACAAGATGAAGATGCTGGAAGAAAGAAAAGGCGGGCCCTCCAGGGCCATGCTAAAGTCAATCCTTCTCTCGGTACTCCATGTCTAGGAACTGTGGGCCTCGAGACATGATCTCCTAGTTATCCCTAAAAGTGGGGGATAACAATTGACATGCCCTTCGGTCCGATAGTTGATCAGCAGTTGAAGATAGTCATGCATTGGATCGACCAACCCAATAATCGACTATGTATTTGACACATGGACAATGAGGTCGAGCATCCTTGTCGAGCTGACTCAACATCACGAATTTGATGGAGTCAACTCTAACAAGCGATGGTCACATGTGGACAAGATCTTCCCAATTTCATGAAAGACAGTCAGATCTTGAGGCTATAAATAAAAGACCCCGTGGGTCATTATATTATGTAGGTCATGGAGATCAAGATGTGCATTATGCATTGTGATGTTTTTATCACAATGTGCTTTGATTAAGTGTTGTAACAATGTCTTTAGCCACCACCTTTGTCTTCAAATATTTATTTCCTCTTCGATTATCTGCAGAATTGTCTGTCAATTTCGTTATAGGTTCAACCTCTTCCCCAACAGTTGTTACAAAGGGAATACAATATTTTTAAAAGATTCGAAGGACATAATTCCTCATCATCTTCATAGGTAATTAGTTTTGACCAAAAAAACTCCGCAAAAGTGGATTTTTTATTAAAAATTATCTCGACTAGAAAACTATAAACCATTAGAGGGAGGATCAATAAATAAATTTGATTGAACAAAGTCCACTAAATCATAAATAATAAGACTGATTATGAAGTTAATTAGCATAACTAAACTACACTAACTAGTGAACATATGGGGATTGGCGATATTTAGATAGATGTCACAAGGAGGAGATGACGACTTCACATTTGATGAATAAGAAAAGTCGATTTGACATTAGTGTCAGATACCAAAAATAATTTTGAATAATTTTTATGACTAAAGGGATGCTAGTGGAACCAAATTGATCTAATTGTCTCTCGAAGAAAACCCATAAGAAGAAGGTGGAGTTTAGGAAGAAAATGTTTGTGTGAGAGGACTAGATATTAGACTATTTAACCCTAGAATTAAATTGAATAACCACAATAGACTTGGAGAGTTTCTATATTCTCTAGAGCATAAGGAAGTTCATGGTGGAAAAGACAAACCTTGAGATTGTTACTAGGAATAGTGGGCATTGTAAAACACATCCCTATGCATGTGGAATCTCAAAGGTCATGCAAGTTTACACTTGTAAAATATTCATTGACCGTGATTTCATAAATGAGTGCTCTACTTAAAAATATATATGTACTATGTTGGATTGCCATGTTGAACAATTCTAAACCAAAATATTCATTAGTCATAATTCGATAATTTGTTTGAAATATTGGTGGTGTAGATATATCAAGCAATCTTCACTTACCCACAAGCAATCTTCACTTACCCACTGGAAAATGAATCAATGGGTGAAACAATTAGTTATACATCAATCTATTATTATGTTATCGATCTATTATGTTTTGCATTCCCATGTGCTAGTGTAATAAAAAGTAGTTGTGTTTCCCACATAATGATAAGGATGTAAAAGTGTGGTGTTTTATAATGAATAGTCATTCCTTACATTTGTGTTTAGTCCATGTCCATGGTGTGTTGTTATCCCTTTGTCATTATGATGGCATCTTTTGTGGTGTCACTATGATCTCATATCATGGTGAAGAATATTGTGTGATGTCACTTCATGATTCGATATTCCATTAAATAGTATAAGGAAATCCCCTCTTTGTAGCTTAGTTGGCCTTGTATATGGGTGGCACAAATCCAAGCTTCATTCCAACGTGAAGTTAGGATCTTAACTAATGAAACTAACCTTTTGAGTTACATTGTTACTAATAATCAATTTAATAATTTAACGAGGATTATCAGAATAATTTAATGCTTAKTATATGTACTTGATTATTAGTAACAATGTAACTCAAAAGGTTAGTTTCATTAKWTGYAATRWATWYATTRCAWMTAATGAAACTAACCTTTTGAGTTACATTGTTACTAATAATCAAGTACATATAMTAAGCATTAAATTATTCTGATAATCCTCGTTAAATTATTAAATTGATTATTAGTAACAATGTAACTCAAAAGGTTAGTTTCATTAGTTAAGATCCTAACTTCACGTTGGAATGAAGCTTGGATTTGTGCCACCCATATACAAGGCCAACTAAGCTACAAAGAGGGGATTTCCTTATACTATTTAATGGAATATCGAATCATGAAGTGACATCACACAATATTCTTCACCATGATATGAGATCATAGTGACACCACAAAAGATGCCATCATAATGACAAAGGGATAACAACACACCATGGACATGGACTAAACACAAATGTAAGGAATGACTATTCATTATAAAACACCACACTTTTACATCCTTATCATTATGTGGGAAACACAACTACTTTTTATTACACTAGCACATGGGAATGCAAAACATAATAGATCGATAACATAATAATAGATTGATGTATAACTAATTGTTTCACCCATTGATTCATTTTCCAGTGGGTAAGTGAAGATTGCTTGATATATCTACACCACCAATATTTCAAATAAATTATCGAATTATGACTAATGAATATTTTGGTTTAGAATTGTTCAACATGGCAATACAACATAGTACATATATATTTTCATGTAGAGCATTCATTTATGAAATCACGGTCAATGAATATTTTACAAGTGTAAACTTGCATGACCTTTGAGATTCCACATGCATAGGGATGTGTTTTACAATGCCCACTATTTCTAGTAACAATCTCAAGGTTTGTCTTTTCCACCATGAACTTCCTTATGCTCTAGAGAATATAGAAACTCTCCCAGTCTATTGTGGTTATTCAATTTAATTCTAGTGTTAAATAGTCTAATATCTAGTCCTCTCACACAAACATTTTCTTCCTAAACTCCACCTTCTTCTTATGGGTTTTCTTCGAGATACAATTAGATCAATTTGGTTCCACTAGCATCCCTTTAGTCATAAAAATTATTCAAAATTATTTTTGGAACACTAATGTCAAATCGACTTTTCTTATTCATCAAATGTGAAGTCGTCATCTCCTCCTTGTGACATCTATCTAAATATCGCCAATCCCCACATGTTCACTAGTTAGTGTAGTTTAGTTATGCTAATTAACTTCATAATTAGTCTTATTATTTATGATTTAGGGGACTTTGTTCAATCAACTTTATTTATTGATCCTCCCTCTAATGGTTTATAGTTTTCTAGTCGAGACAATTTCTAATAAAAAATCCACTTTTGGGGAGTTTTTTTTTGTCAAAACTAATTACCCATGAAGATGATGAGGAATTATGTCCTTCGAATCCTTTAAAAATATTTTATTCCCTTTGTAACAATTGTTGGGGAAGGGTTTGAACCTGTAACAAAATTGACAGACAATTCTGCAGATAATCAAAGAGGGAATAAATTTTTGAAGACAAAGGTGGTGGCTAAAGACATTGTTACAACACTTAATCAAAGCACACTGTGATAAAAACATCACAATGCATAATGCACATCTTGATCTGCATGATCTACATAATATAATGACCCATGGGGTCTTTTATTTATAGCCTCAAGATCTAACTGTCTTTCATGAAATTGGGAAGATCTTGTCCACATGTGACCGTCGCTTGTTAGAGTTGACTCCATCAGATTCGCGATGTTGAGTCAGCTCGACAAGGATGCTCGACCTGATTGTCCATGTGTCAAATACATAGTCGATTATTGGGTTGGTCGATCCAATGCATGACTATCTTCGACTGTTGATCAACTATCGGACCAACGGGCATGTCGACTGTTATACCCCACCTTTAGAGATAACTAGGAGATCATGTCTCGAGGCCCACACTTACTAGACATGGAGTACCGAGGGAAATATTGACTTTAGCATGGCCCTGGAGGGACCACCTTTTCTTTCTTCCAACATCTTTGTCTTGTTAGCAGCAACAAAATCCATCACAATCGGCTTCGTCCCGTGTCAGAGATGGTTCTTGCTCCATGAGGTAATTAGTCTAGGTATCATGGTATGTGTCACTTTGATCCTCAAAACCATTGAATGTATGCATCTGATTCCTTTTATTTCTAAAAACTGCTTGGATCTTACACTTGCCCACTTGACCATGTTTGGGGGGATTAACAGGGCACCCTAGTAAGCCTGTGTCTGTAGGTTTTGGTTTGCCACTAAGGGGATTTCTGAAAATCCATTGTTTACTCTCATCACAGTACCACTTTTCATCTTGATTCCCACTCATCTATCCCATTCCACTTGTCTGGGCACTGGGTTGACCTATTTTCAGGATTGCACCTTATCTCGTGGGAAGAAGGGGCTAAAGGCCCATAAGGTAAAATAAAGATGGTAAAAGATAAAATCCTAAGAATAAAACCTCGAGATGCTTCGCCTAGGGATCCCCGAGAAAGCAATAAAATGCTTCTCAGCAAGAAACAAGAGGGACCCGGAAGAATAATAAAATAAGACCTAACCAGAGGATAGGGGGTCTCATCACAAGCCAACCTATTAGGTCCATGGGTACCTAGAAGTATGACATTACCACCAGCTGGTTACCACGCCAGGGTAGTGAATCTTGGTTGCATCACCAAGGGAAAGGGGGTCTCATCATGAGCCACCCTTATCATTTCTATGAAAGTACTTGTGGGTAACGTTGTCACCACTAGTCACCATGCCAGGGCAGTGTCCCCTGATTATCCTCTTGAAGAACAAGAAATGAAAGCTAAAAGAATAAAAAGAATAAAAGGTAAGAATGGGCTTGGAAGGAATGCGTCCATGACAGGTACAACTCACCTTCTAACAAAGGCACCCATAGGTAACATCTCTTGCATCCTTGGCCCTCATTGCACCCATATGTCTGGACATCCCCTGACCACATCACCCACTTACATGGCATGGATGAGGTCTCTTACGAGAACTTTCCCCCCCCAGTAGACACTAGCCCAATGGGATGCCTTGTCCTTTTCTCCAGACTTGTATTGTAGGCTTGTGTAACGTCTTTGAGATGTTAACTGATGTATTAGGGATTTTATGCACATGTTTAATAATGTTGATGATGAGATGTGATTGACATTACTATGATCCCTATGACTGATGAGCCCATGGAGGGCGTATCTTTTGATGTGCAGGACCATGCCTGACAGATAGGCACTATTTTGGACTGGTACACATGGGGAGATGATTAGTTTGGACCTCCATGGGGCTAAAGAGCCCACCAGATGGATGTTGAGGCCCCATCAAGGGGTAGAGACAGGAGGAAGATGGATCAGAGGCTTTTCATTAGAGAAGAAGAGGACGTGCCACTAGAGGCACTTTGCCATAGCTTGACCTAGGGGGATTGACCCTCTTTTAGTGGAACGTTGGCCTTGGAAGGCCTGGGACGTCACCCTTGATGACCATGATGTCATCCAACCTATTGGACGTATTGGGGGGCAGAATAGGCAATATTGACATGTGTGGAATGATGGAGGAGCCCAAGGAGGGCTAACGTTTTGCTCCAAGATGCTCCATTTTCCCTAAAAGGGGCTAACGTCTCCTTTGGAGGGGCATGATGTCTCTTTTAAGCTTGATTAGGGATTTAAATTCACATTTTAATGTAAACCAATATGATTTTAGCATTTTGGCCTTGTCGACCTTTTTCATGACCTAAAACGTAAAATTAGGTCATGGTATGGTATAAATGAAGGATTTTCACCTTCATTTTTTCATCACAACTTACTCCATAAGGAGGTCTCAACTTTGCACCCTCTCTTGGATTATTGGTTTATTTAGTGATGCGCACTTGTTGAAGGAGGATATTTTTGGCATGTTTTGGCATTTCTCTAAATGGAAGGTGTTACAACTAGGGTTTGAAAATGCTATTCTTGGTAATATAGAAAATATTTTTCTGCAAAACGTCTTGAATGAATGGTTGTAGTTTCATTTCTTGCATATATTTATAATTTTGCTGAATAAAACCATAGGTGACAAGCACACAAGTAGGTCCTTGTCTCATGTCCCCATTGAGAGAGATTTTTTCAACCATCTATTGAAGAAGGAGAGAGCCTAGCCATTGTTACACTCTTATTCCCTCTTCATTTTTGCTAGTTGTACCTTCTATAAGTTGAGAAGAGAGAGACGCCCTAAAGCCTAGGTTTTATACACTTTGGGCCAATTTTTCTAGGGTTTGCTCGTAGAGCCTTGTTGTAGCAACACTTTGCTTCATCAAACCCTCTTGTCTTGGCTTTATGCTTCATCTTCAGCTAGTCATGATTGCCATTGAGTTAAGGAAGGAGGAGAGAGCACCAAGGCCTAGTTCACCTACACCGAAGTGAGCCTCTCTCCCCTAGGGGTTTGACTTTGAGGCCTTGCCTTAGCAACACCTCAAAGCTTCTTCCTCTAGTCCTTAGTTGTTTTTACCTTTGCCTCCTTTAGCTCTTGCATCCTTCACTATTTGACTCCATTAACCCTAAGGCACTGATCTAAAGACCTCATGCGTTGAAGTGAACCTGATCAAAACTACTCTCAAACTCTTGAATTAAACCCTAACTTCACTAACCCTAGCCTAAAACTAAGCTTCTTACCCTATATGTTGTCGTCATCTTTAGCCATAAAATCATTGGTGCAACAAACATTTTACTTTATAAGCAATTGAATGGTGATTAAAGGCATAAATTGAATGAAATGTTGATTTATTACATTGAATGCCATATTGTTCCAACATTTATTGGTGAAGTGACATAATTTTCATTGCTATTTATAAACACTGACTTCATCAATATCTATTATCAAATTGCTTATGATTGCATCAGATAGTCATTGATTTACATAAAGTACTAACCCATTGATCAAATCTTGCATATATCATATTATTGTTGCTTTGTCTCAGGAAGGTGTGTTTCTTTGGGGGTTTTACTTTATTATTGGCCTTTTGGTTGGACTATCTGCTCGGCGGTGACTTGTGAGGGGGGAATAACTACTTTATCCAGTAATCCTTTTCCTTCTCAAAACCCCAGGTCATCGGGGATGTCTCCCCTGGGCCTTACCACCCTAGAAATAAAGAACCATCCCATTGTGGTGACATTGGGTGGGATTGGTTCTTGTTACACCACTTTGTCCTTCAAACCTTAAGCCTTTTATCCTTGCTACAAACTGTGCGATAACATTTTGGCACTGTTGTCGGGGAACACAAAGTCAATTCTCCACAAGATGACACTTTTCGGTAAGCCTTGCCTCAGAGAGTCTTATTCTTACAAGAGACTCCACTTAGGGTGTTTTTCCTTATCCTTTGATAGTTTCAGGCAAATTATCTGGCGACTCCACTAATATTTTCCAAGGTGCCACCTTAGTCTCAAATATGTGATATTTCCAAGTTATGGGATCATGGCACACTGGGAACAAATGTATCTGAGTATTGATTTCAGAAGTTTTCAGGGATACCCAAATTACTTTGATACAAAATGGCTGAACATCTCTCCAATATTTTTGGGCCTCCCAACCCCTCACATAGTAAATTTTTTGGAGTATTTGAGTGAGATAGAGTTGGGAGGAGAGGATTCTCTTCTAAAATTATTCATACTCACTTTGCCCTCCTACTTACAAGATTGGTTTAAGGGTTGTTTCAAAGACAGGGGTATATCATCTTTCATACACCTCATCTGTAGGTTTATAGGCTTTACCAAGCCACATTTCCAAACGTATGAAGATGTCCTTCAAAATCTCATGGTATCCTTAGATGACAAAGGATTCACCACTGAGATTGTAGAAGATCTCAGAAAAGCGTATCATGATCAATGCAAAGAATCCCCTGATATAAAAGATGAGGTTTATGAAGAACATTATCAACCCCTTGAAGAGGAGCAAGACCTCTCCCATAATTCAATAGAATGCAGTGAAGATATAACTAGAGAAGTGAATTGTGAGGATGAAGCACCAATGACCGCTCCTCCATCTGACGAAGCTCTCCAAGATCCTATTCCTCTTGCAAAAAATAAAGAGAATGAGGTAAGTTGTTTTCCTTTTGAAATTTTTGATGATACCTTATTCCATGACTCAAACAGTAAAGAAGAAATGGAGCCTTTAGACAAACTAAAAGATGTAGAGGCAAGTATTCCATTTGATGAAGACATTTGAGTACTTGAAGCTCCTGCACGAGAAGAAGTGAGCAAGGTGAGTTGCTTCCCTTTCCAAATTTTTAAGGATTTTCTATCTTATGATGTGGAAAGTGAGAAGTTTTGGATTTTCTAAACCCTTCGTGTTGTGATGAAAATGATGGCTTTGTTGATAATATTAATGAGTTCATACATGTCAGGAAACGTAAATGGGATGTGATTGGATATGATGGGGATCCCAATTATGACATTGAGGGTCATTTTCAAAATTTTCATTTACCTGAAGTTAATAAGAAGTTTAGCATTTGGAAATAAGAACATGACATGATTATTCAAACACCCAAGGATAACTTCTTCGGTCATACCTTAAGGACTTTGATGATTTTTCTTTTGAGCACTTGGATTTATTCTATGAAGAAAATTATCAACCATTATTATGCTCAGATCTTGATAAAAACAAGGAAGTTACCTCCCTGAAGCATGATACTTGTGATAAGATTTTCCACCTCCCTTTGATCACTTTACCTTGCTATGTCACTGAAGGTGTGGTTTGGAAACATGCCCCTTATCCCAAGTCTCCTATAGGACAAAACCTCATTCTGGATTTTAGGGGAAGGTTGAGTACCTCAGGAAGAAGCTTATTATCACAGTTTTCCAGCCTCCCCTTTAGGAATGGTCAATCATCCTTTCAATTTTTGCTAATCCCTTCTCAGGCCTCAAGTTGTGAAGACATCCAAGGTAGCCAGCATTAAGATTCCTCGAGTCGGTCTTTTGAACCTTTGACTTTTCACGATCCATTTCTTATATGGATTGAGCACGCTCCTGAGGGCGTGTCTTGGCATCACTTTTTCCCTCCCACCTAACTCCATGAGCTAGACCTTACAGTTTCCATTGATATGATACATTTTCTAACTCATGATTTTATTGTTCTTAACTTATCAGTATTTTGGTCTATGATGAAGCACAAAGGCAGGTATTGTGGGATGTTGCTATATTAGCTTCACTGGTTGTTTGACTACACCCAAAATCCACCCAACAAGTAAGTATAGGTAAGTGTTTTTCATTACATTTGCATTTATGATTTCTTTATTTCAGTCTTATATATTATATCTATGTTGGGGTGACATTACCACCCCAATTTTGTTACTGATTTTTCTATTGAGATCGAGTATGTCAGCAGGTTATGCCAGAGATGTTGAGGTTTTCATGTGCTCTACGGTGAGCACATGTCCCCGAGTCGAAGCCAGATGTTATCCCCCACTTTTACGGATAACTAGGAGATCATGTCTCGAGGCCCACAGGTCCTAGACATGGAGTACCGAAAGTAGGATTGACTTTAGCATGGCCCTGGAGGGCCCACCTTTTCTTTCTTCCAACATCTTTGTCTTGTCAACAACAACATAATCCATCACCATAGACTTGGTCCTGTGTCAGAGATGGTTCTTTCTCCATGAGGTAATTAGTCCAAGTATCATGGTATGTGTCATTTTGATCATCAAAACCATTGAATGTATGCATCTGATTCCTTTTATTTCTAACAATTGCTTGGATCTTACACTTGCCCACCTGACTATGTTTGGGGGGATTAACAGGGCACCCTAGAAAGCTTGTGTCTATAGGTTTTGGTTTGTCAATGGGGGGATTTTTGAAAATCCATCGTCTGCTCCCATCACAATACCACTTTTCATCTTGATTCCTGCTCACCTATCCCATTCCACTTGTATGGGCACTGGGTTGACCTATTTTCAGGATTTCACCTTATCTCGTGGGAAGAAGGGGCTAAAGGCCCAGAAGGTAAAAGCAAGCTGGTAAAAGATAAAATCCTAAGAATAAAACCTCGAGATGCTTCGCCCAGGGATCCCCGAGAAAGCAATAAAAGGCTTCTTAGCAAGAAACAAGAGGGACTCGGAAGAATAATAAAACAAGACCTAACCAGAGGATATGGGGTCTCATCACGAGCTAGCCTATTAGGTCCATGGGTACCTAGCAGTATGACATTACCACCAGCTGGTTACCACGCCAGGGTAGTGACTCATGGTTGCATGACCAACGGAAAGGGGGTCTCATCATGAGCTAGCCTTATCATTTTTTGTGAAATTACTTGTGGGTAATGCTATCACCACTGGTCACCATGCCAGGGAAGTGTCCCCTAATTAGCCTCTTGAAGAAAAAACAATGAAAGATAAAAGAATAAAAAGAATAAAAGGAAAGAATGGGCTTGGAAAGAATGCATCCATGACAGGTACAACTCACCTTCTAACAAAGGCACCCACAGGTAACATCTCTTGCATCCTTGGCCTTCATTGCACCCAGATGTCTGGACATCCCTTGACCACATCACCCACTTAAATGGCTTGGATGAGGTCTCTTCCGAGAAATTTCCTCCCACAGTAGACACTAGCCCAATAGGACGCCTTGTCCTTTTCTCCAAACCTATATTGAAGGCTTGTATAATGTGTTTGAGTTGTTAACTGATGTATTAGGGATTTTATGCACATGTTTAATAATGTTGATGATGAGATGTGATTGACATTGCTATGATCCCTGTGACTGATGAGCCCATGGAGGGCATAGCTTTTGATGTGCAGGATCATGCTCGATGGACAGGTACTATTTTGGACCGGTACACATGGGCAGATGATCAGTTTGGACCTCCATGGGGCTGAAGATCCCACTAGATGGATGCTGAGACCCCATCAAGGGGTAGAGATAAGACAGAGATTGATCAAGGGATTTTCACTAGAGAAGAAGAGGAAGTGCCGCCAGAGGCACTTTGGCAGAGCTTGACCTAGGGGGATTGAACCTCTTTCAGTGGAACATTTTCCTTGGAAGGCCTAAGAGGTCACCCATGATGACCATGATGGCATCTAGCCTATTGGACGTCTTGGGGGGTAGACTGGGCAATATTGGCACGTGTGGCATGATGGAGGAGCCCAAAGAGGGCTAACGTTTTTCTCCAGGATGCTCCATTTGCCCTAAAAGGGGCTAATGTCTCCTTTGTAGGGGCTTGATGTCTATTTTTAGCTTGATTAGGGTTTTAAATTAACATTTTAATGTAAAATAATATGATTTTAGTATTTTGGCCTTGTCGGCCTTTTTCATGACCTAAAATGTAAAATTACTTCATGGTATGGTATAAATAAAGGATTTTCACCTTCATTTTTTCATCACAACTTACTCACTCCAGAAGAGGCTCTGAAATTTGCGCCCTCTCTTGGGTTATTGGCTGATTTAGTGATGCACACTTGTTGAAGGAGGATCGTTTTGGCATGTTTTGGCATTTCTCTTAATGGAAGGTGTTACAACTAGGGTTTGCAAATGCTATTTCTTGGTAATATGTAAGTATTTTTCTATAAAAATTCTTAAATGAATGGTTGTAGTTTCATTTCTTGCATATATTTATAATTTTTTTGAATAAAACCCTAGGTGACAAGCACACAAGTAGGTCCTTGTCTCATGTCCCCATTGAGAGAGATTTTTCCATCCATTTATTGAACAAGGAGAGAGCCTAGCCGTTGCTACACTCTCATTCCCTCTTCATTTTTGCTAGTTGTACCTTCTATAAGCTGAGAAGAGAGAGACGCCCTAAAGCCTAGGTTTTATACACTTTGGGTCGATTTTTCTAGGGTTTGCTGGTAGAGCCTTGTTGTAGCAACACTTTTCTTCATCAAACCCTCTTGTCTTGGTTTTATGCTTCATCTTCAGCTAGCCATGATTTCCATTGAGTTAAGGAAGGAGGAGAGATCACCAAGGCCTAGTTCACCTACACCGAAGTGAGCCTCTCTCCCCTAGGGTTTTGACTTTGAGGCCTTGCCTTAGCAACACCTCAAAGATTCTCCCTGTAGTCCTTAGATGTTTTTACCTTTGCCTCCTTTAGCTCTTGCGTCCTTCACTATTTGACTCCATTAACCCTAAGGCATTGATCTAAAGACCTCATGCATTGAAGTGAACCTGATAAAAAATACTCTCAAACTATTGAATCAAACCCTAACTTCACTAACCCTAGCCTAAAACTAACCTTCTAACCCTATATGTTGTCGTCATCTTTAGCCATAACATCATTGGTGAAACAAACATTTTACTTTAAAAGAAGTTGAATGGTGATTAATGACATAAATTGAATGAATTGTTGATTTATTACATTGAATGCCATATTGTTCCAACATTTATTGGTGAAGTGACATAATTTTCATTGTTATTTATAAACATTGACTTCATCGATATCTATTATCAAATTGCTTATGAATGCATCAGATAGTCATTGATTTACATAAAGTACTAACCCATTGATCAAAGCTTGCATATATCAATTTATTGTTGCTTTGTCTCAGACATGTGTGTTTCTTTGGGGTTTTACTTTGTTATTGGCCTTTTGGCTGGACTATCTGCTTGGTGGTGACTTGCGAGGGGGGAATAACTACTTTATCCAGTAATCCTTTGCCTTCTCAAAACCCCAGGTCACCGGGGACGTCTCCCCTAGGCCTCACCACCCTAAAAAGAAAGAACCATCCCAGTGTGGTGACATTGGGTGGGATTGGTTCCTGTTACGCCATTTTGGCCTTCAAACCTCAAGCCTTTTATCCTTGCTCCAAATTGTGCGATAACAATGGCTACTCAAATGATTAATGTAGAGATCTGGTTGATTGTCTCTAGATGTAGGTCGATCGCTCGAACGACTAATTCCAAGATACGAGTCATGAATTATCAATGCTTGATGTTCCAACCCCCCCCCCCCATCAACAGATCTTTGGAGATTTGGGAATTGAAATTATGTCAACATGACACTCCCCCATAATTGCAGCTTCCTAAATTCCAATCACCGTACAAATCTTGATAAATATAGCTTTAGCTAAATGTTTGGTGAAGATATCAATGACCTGATCATATGTGATGAAACATGCAAGAGAGACAATGTTGACATGAACCTCCCATCTCAAATACTGAGCATGGAGATCAACGTGCTTCATCTTACTATGGGAAATAGGATTGTCAGCAACCTATATGGCACTTTTATTATCATAGTATATTGTTGTCGAGGTATGAACATGAAATCCAATTTCACCCAAAAGTTAGTGGATCCATACTACCTCAGTACCTTCTTGAACACTGCCACGATATTTTGCTTCTATAGTCGACAAGGAGACTACCTTTTGTTTATTGCAGGACCACTCCCGGTCTAGTGCTAAATAAAAACACATAGAGAGAAGTTGAATTACAATCGTCAATGTCGCCAACCCATTCAGAGTCTGTGAATTCGAATAAAAAATCTAAACTTCGAGAATACTTGATACCAAGATGAGTGGTATCCTTGAGATATCAGACAATTCGTTTGAACACTTTCTAGTGGCTTTCTTTGGGGTCCTGCATAAACCAAGAAATCACACTAAAAAAAAAGGAAATGTCGGGTCAACTATGAGTAAGATAAATAATATTCTCAACCAATTGTTCATAAAGTGAAGCATCAACTACGGGTGTTTGACAAGTTTTAGTGAGAATTACTCTAGATTGAAAAGGAGTAGCACAGGGCATACAATCATCCATATTAAAATGTGTCAAAATATCCATCACATATTTAGACCGAGAAATGAAAAATACATCACATAGTGGTAATACTTCAAGACCCAAAAACTAATGCATAGTACCACGATCTATCATTTCAAAGGATTTAGCAAGTTGTTTCTTCAATCTAAGGATGAAGTTGTTTCTTCAATGTAAGGATGAGATGACTATTATTTCCAGTAATGAGGATATCATATACATATACAAAAACAACCAAAGTGTTTCCATTGGTATGGAGTACATACAATTTGTGATTAGATTCACAACGTTTGAAACCAAGTCAAAGAAAGAAATTGTTGATATTAGCATACCAAGCTCAGGCAGCCTATTTCAAACAATAAAGCGACTTCTTGAGTCGAATAAACAAGTTAGAATCTTTCTCAAAACCAAGTGGTTGTTCCATGAAAATTTCTTCAGATAGGTCTCCATGAAGAAAGACACTCTTAACATCCATCTGATGGTTTTTCCATCCAAAAGAAGAAGCGAGGGAAAGAATTAGATGAACATATTTCATCTTTGCAACAAAGGCAAATGTTTCAATGTAGTCAATCTCTTCTTGTTGACAAAATCCCTTCAGAATGAGGCATTCTTTATGTTTCTCAACAACACCTTCAGAGGTAAAATTGGTCTTTATAGACTCATCAACACTTCACATTGTTTTTTCCTTGCAGTCAGGGAACTAAATCCCAACTATGATTATTCATCAAAGAATTGATTTATGTTTGTGTATTGTTCCCATTTGTGTCGTCCTTGAGCATTCAAGTAGGCAACATGATCATAATTTTCAAGTACATGTGAAATCAAGGCAATGATATCATGTTACTTTTGACTTTGAGTTTGTTGTTCGAAGGAACTATCATCGACATCAGCTTTAGTAGTTTCAATTGTCTTAGCATCCCATTTGGGTAAAGAATAAACAAGTGATCAGTTGGTCACAACATCAGGTCGATCATAAATTATATATTTTTCAATCAACACACTAGTCAAAATAGAGGACGATAGACTAGTCAACTCATAGGTCGACGGTCTAGTTGAAACAACAACAAAGTTCAATTGTCTAGTCAAAGGAATGAAATATGGAAGAGGAGAACTAGTGTTGGAGACAACATCAAATGGATCATCCTACAACAATCAAGGGGAGGCATTCAATAACTTAATGCCTTAAGACTTCTCATCAAATCGTACATCTCATTTGAGAATGATTCAAACAATTCATAGGATTTCAGTTCTTCAAAGTAGCCCATCATGATGCAAGTATGACTCTTTGCATCCAACTTCTCTCTGCAATCATCGGAAATATGATTCCAAGAAACACATCCAAACATAGGGAAGTGGACGACATAAGGGTTCTTTCCACACTGTCGTTCAACTAGATTCATTGAAGGAACAACTTGAGTTGAGATGTGATTAAGCATATAGTTGCTTCGTAGCCCTTAAAAGTGGTCTATTCATTCATTTTCAACTTGTTGTAGGGAGAAATCGATGTGGTTAACTATCTGTAATGCATCCCATTCAATAAAGATACCCTTTACTTATGGAAATGTGTCTGAACTTCTTGATACATGTGGCAATGGAATATTTCCATTGAAAACTTTAAGAAGTTCACATCAACACATCCACCTTTGATGTGGTTTTCATACATCTACTTTCTAGCTGGGTAGGCTATTCCCTCGACTACTTTTAAGTTTTAATTAATTGCATTTAATTTTAAGTATTTCAAAAGTTTGGACTCCAGATACTTTAGGATATGATATAGCATAAGCAGCACCTAGAGCACCAATAACTTACCTTGAATAAGTTCCAAATATAGCTCGAGAGCTAGTAGAAGAGTTAGCTAGTTTATGTATCCTCTTTCCTTTGGATTGTCGCAAGAAGGAAAATCCTCACCTGGGACAAGATGAGAAAAAGAGGATATCTAGGCCCCTCTAGATGCCCTTTGTCTGAAGAAGCTAAGGAAACTATGGAGCATATGCTCAATCAATGCAACTTCATAAGTGCTCTACAGGGCCAAGGATAATCTGCCTTTTGCATCATGAATAGAGACAAGCTATCCATTACGGAGACTCTGGCAAATTGGTGCAAAGATCCCTCTCGAATGTCCTTAGTTCGGTAGGTCCGACAAGTAGCTTTCTGGTGATTCCCCATTCGTGTGGCACTATCCCCCAAACACTGTCAACATTCTATAGTGGACACCACCATCATTCCGTAGTTCCCATTCGTCGTCGTCGGAGAGACTTGAACTCACAATTAAACCGAGCTACCAACCAAGCTAGCGCATAAGAAGGAGATTGGAATCCTCCATAATTTATCTAAACTCCAATGAATTTCACTTCTTACATGGCTAGTATCTCACGACCAAGACTTTTGCACAGATATTTCCCAAGGGTTCTCCCATGCTCTCAGATATTTCCAGGGATGTTTTGTCTCTTTCAGAGAACAAATAAATGCAACAGATTCAATCCAAGTGATAAAATAGGGCCTCTTGCATAGATTCGCGAGAAAAATTGGATTCCAATAGGTTGCGTTTGGACAGTTCTTTCAAAGTTCTGTCTGTAAAACCCTAGTCTGTAAAATGTTTCAGAGAAGGATAGGTCAGGCGGGGCCGAGTTTCGCGCCTAGAACAACATCTACAAGCATATGCGGGAAGGAGAAGCAATCTGAGAGAAAATTAAAGGCTTCCATATCACGTAACTGTGGATGCTTCCATATCACGTAACTGTGGATGCTTCCATAAACTGGCCCCTACTGTGATAGTGACATGTATACACTTTCTCTCTCCAATGGTAAGATTAGACCAGGAAACATGGGTGGGCATTGATCTCTCGTATTAGTGGGTGGGTGTCGATCTCTCATACTAGTGGTCTGACTCTTCTCCTTGTTTCTCCTTCACGCATTGTTCGGGGATTAGTGAGGGGAGATTATTTCTTAAATGAAGGTCTCCTAAAAGCCCGAAGGGGATCTAATGGGTGATAGCCTTGACATAGACTTAACATAGCGGCCTTAATAGAGGCCCTTTACTTTCTCTCTAGGCCCTTTACTTTCTCTGTTTCCTAGGTCCTTTACATTCTCTGGCCCTTTACTTCATTTCCTTTATCTCTTGAGACTGACCAACTTCCTTCCATAAAGAGAGAAAGCCCAAGCATGAACCTCTGCTAGAAGGTCTTTAGAAAGTATGTCTTTCATTGGCCCAGAGACTATGGTCAATCCTTATATAAGTCTCATTTCAACTATGCAAAGATAGTTTGGTTGAATCTGGTCCCACAGTTGGTGGGTGTCGTTACACAGGTGGTTACACAATAGGGTAGTGTCTAGTGGACCTACTATACTGCTACTACTCTACAACTAGTAGTTCTACTCTACATCTTTAGACTACTGCTAATAATTGATTATATGGGGCCTTAGGGAAAGTAAGAAAGAAAGTGTCCATAGGGCCTACGGAAGTTGATTTTATTCATAATACTGAACCCCTTTTCTGAAATTTCACAATACACTGCTTCAAACCAGAAGTGAGGAGGAAGATATTTGGCTTGCAAAAGACACCTAGACATTTTGACTAAAGATTGATTCTTATGTTCTACAACGCCATTCTACTAAGGTGTGTGAGGAACCAATCACCACTAGTCAATACTAGATCGGACCATGTATTATTCAAAAGGTTGATTTACATACTTACCACCATTGTTTGATCTCATGAACTTGATGGGTCAACCACATTTTATTTCATCAAAGGCCCGAAACTCCTTGAACTTTTCAAATATAAGGTTCTTATTCTTTAGAAAATAAATCCCATGTAAAACGAGAGAGATCATCAATGAAAGTCAAAATATAGCTTCCACTTGCAAGTCAAGGTAGACTGATGCATCAAACATCACTGTGAACTAGCTCCAGGAGGTATTGTACTCACCATGCTTTGGCAAAGTCAAATAGTTCATGATGTTGCTTTCCAAGAACACATCCTTTACAAAATCCTTTAGGGGGAAACACTTTAGGTAGACCAACAACCATGTTCTGAGTTTCCATTGACTAATTTGAAAATTCAGGTGTGTGAGTTGTTCATGCCAAATTCAACTTCGCTCATCGGTGTGAGCAACAAGAGAAGTCAGTTCACTGTTAGGTCGAGCCATGTCATAGAATTTATACAAACCATCCTTTGGTTCAAGAATACCTCTAGAAACATTTGAATTACCTTTCTTGAATCATGAACATAGAACCTATCTGGATAAAATTTGATAATATTACCCATCTGTATTAACTAAGAAACAAAAAAAAGATAGGAAATGAGGTTTGGCACATGATAGACCTCGACAATTCTCCCATGTCAAGAAGTAGCACCACCCTGACCAAAAATATCCAGAGAAAAGTCATCAACAACATAGATTTTCCTCTCCTTAGATTCATCCAAGGATGTGAACAAGGAGGCATCCTTAGCCATGTCATGAGTGCACCCGGAGTCGAATACCCATTCATTCTACATAGAATGAGACATAAAAGAGTGAGACGTTCTGAATTAGAAGGTGAAATTATCAAGGGGTCATCATACAAAGGACACATCTCCTTCAATGAATTTAACCTTCTCCTCTAAATCATCTCTCCTTTTACAACATGATTTCTCCACATGTCCAACATTTCCACAATATTGGCATGTTTTCTTCTTTCGACTTCATTGAGGTACATCTGTCTGACCCTTAGGTTTCTAGTCGTGGCATCTAGGTCTATGTGTAAAGGTATCAAACTATACTCTATCCCTGTGATTCGATTTCTCTTTCCCTTGAGAAAGTGGGCTTGATGTTTACCACCAAGCTTTCCTTCTTCAAGCAATTTGTGTTAATCAATGATAAAAAGGCCACATAATGATTCAATGGTGTAATCCTTACCATTTTCGTTGTGTTCTTACAAGTTGATTTGGAAATTTGATATGAACATGTTGAATGGTGTTCTCAACTTCATAACAACTAGCTCAATGAATTGTCCATATTTCTTCTATAATTCTTTTCACATTCTCCCAATTTCAATTGGAATTCTTTGACATGTACTAAATAGTCCTCTATTCTGTCAAAATAATGAAGATTGAGAGAGATCAACTGTTTCTCCAACTGTATGACATGGATTTCGTCGACTTGATCGAACAACGACTTCAACTTCTTCCATAATTGATGAAGACAGTCGATTCCACTGAGGTGAAATCGAATCTTCCACAAGATATAGGTCATGATAACCGCATAGCTTCATCCTTCTTTTCATAAACAACGAACTTCTCCTGTTCATATGTTGGATCTGGAATCACAATATTTGTATACAACCATAATCCTTTACTCTTCAATAGGCTTTCCATGTCTTATGCCTAGACTACATAATTTGATCCATTCATAACAATAAGATGAATCTTTGAAGCCATATTTGATATCTAGACAGAAAGTTTTGTTTCAATGGTTCCAATCAGAAAACTACCATCCTAGACTCAATCACACAATAGATTTGAATCAACAAGGTTTGCAAATAACAAGTGAGGTTTCAAACGATCGGATCTCATAGTTATAAAAGGTGGTCATGGCTTAGTGAAATGGTGGCTAGGTTGAGAGAAAAAAAACTAGAAATATGAGCATGTCTAAGGCAATAAAATTTGAGTTCTTCCTTATTATATGGGAGTTAGTTATACTTTGGTTTATATATATATGATCCTATAGATTGATTTATTATTGATTAATTTATGAGGGAGTGTGAATAATTTTTTTTTTGTGTGTTATATATATGTTGATCCATGTTCACCTTTGTTTCAATGTTGTGATAATGTCACACTAGATATCCTTGGAAACACTAGATCTCCTTGGAATTCATTCTTATTCACTTCTAGAAATCCACAGTTCTCCAATATGATTTCAAAGTTATTGGTTTGAGACCAAGCATTTTGTTTACAAGTTAGTTTCGAGGATGTTTCTTATATATGCACTATTGTCTTGTTAGATCTCTCTAGTCGACTAACTAAGTTTTTTTTATTTGTAGATTGGATTAGTTTTTTGGAAAGTGACTATGAACTCTAAGAAAGAGCACATGTATCTAAATGACCATAACAATGGTGTTCGGTCATAATATATGGAAACAATAATTAACATTAAATCAATTTGGTAGTATACCAAAAGATTTGTTCTTAAACCTAGAATGAACATGATAAGTTCATTATTAATGGGAAGAAGCACAAGGTTGTGGATTTTATGATGACTTACATCTTCAATGAGATTCCCTTTCATATAAGAAGGATTGATTATTCTAGCCATTTTTGGAAGAAATTGAAGAATATTCGACAAGGATTTTATGATGACTTACATCTCCAATGAGATTCATTTTCATATAATAAGGATTGATTTTATTTGAGCCATTTTTGGAAGAAATTGAAGAATATTCGACAAGATCAATGGAAGTTATGCAAATTGATAAAGATTTGATCTCTCTTAATCCTAACTCCTACAAATTGAGAAAGAGCGAATGAAAGTTATGCAAATTGATAAAGATTTGATCTCTCTTAATCCTAACAAGTTATGCAAATTGATAAAGATTTGATCTCTCTTAATCCTAACTCCTACAAATTGAGAAAGAGCCAATCTCTCTTAATCCTCCGTCATTTGATATGATTGAAGAAAATGTGGCTTAGGTGATAGAGCTTGAGTTAAAATAAGGTGAATGTGGAAAGGATTTTTTGAAAAAAAATAGTCTTTTAGAAATGATCATATTATAGTAAATTTGAAATGATCATACTAGAGTAAATTTGATCCATTCAAATGGACTTCATAAGAAAAATTCATGTTGATGAGTTGGAATTCAAAACCCAACCCCCTTCTGGATTTGAACTTGTGACCTCTTAAGAGGAAACACATATTCTTAACCATTAAGCCCACTCAGACTATATATTATATAATTAACAAATATATGTTATACACAACAAGTATAATATAATAATGATGATTATAATTTAATCACAAATATTAATATTATTATTTAATTAACTTCAATATAACAAAGAATATAACA
>SNQJ01S0019530.1:92454-114192 GCA_010110895.2 Picea sitchensis | reverse complement strand
ACTATAATTTCTTTATTAGTTGACGAAACATTCTACTATTAACATCTCCAATAATTCAGTAATTATTAATTTTGGGTCTGGACTCTTCCATTGAGTTTGCAGTAGGCCAACGAAGTTAGTACATCTAAAAATAAATAAATCCATGTAGTTTCCAGTAAAATTTCTCACAAATCAAGAAGGTTGCACAAATAATAAAGTATGGGCTTCTGTTCATTGCAGTGGATCTGGATTTCTTTGAGTTGGATTTCTCTACGGTTGAGACTTGAGGTGTTTTGTGCTCCGGTAAATTGGTTCTTTCACCTGCAACAACACATTAACTAGGCAATTTCCATCAGTATGGACATTTGAAAATTTCGTGAATGAAATAACTACAGAGTAACTTGGCAATCAAAATAGAAACCATGCTAGCTTTTCGAGTGCGCATGTCTTCCAAATTATTATCCGGGGTGTCTTGAATGCATCTAACATCTCTGCATTTGGGTAAATTCTTTCTATATTGGTTTCCTGATCAATGACCGAAGTAGGATTTGTTATTTCGTTCTTGGTATAATGCTTTCTAACAATTGTTAAATTTGATGGGTAGATATTCCTTTTTTTACTAGCTAACTTAATTCTTAAAGCCTACAAGATTAAAAATAACCCACACACACACACACATATATATAGCAAGAGAGATACTCCTGCCCTTTAGATAAACAATAGATCTTGTGCAGTTGCATCCAGCTCATGAGTTATAGTACACTCGTACTAAGTCTTTCAGATAAGAGACAGTTCTGAGTCTGAAATCTTGAAATAACTTATTTATGGTGTAAACTTGTAAAGCATGTGGTGAAGCAAATCTGAATTTTTTTTGAGCTATGGTGATATGAGTGGAATGAGGATAGTCTCTCCATGAATATGCAACAAGGCTTGAACTTGCGGAGGGAAAGGCCTTTGAAATGGTGCAAGGTTCACAATTTGTTCATTTAGGATCCTACCTTTGACTCACTGGCTGGTATACATACATACTTACATGCCTATGAGTTGTGACCAACCCTTATCTCTTTCTTCTTTTTCATGTTCAGGGGTGTGCAACTTCAGTAGGATCCGTTGTTGGTGTTACTCCCGGGAAGCCATAAGCAAATGACCCATATTTATACCTCAACAAGTCATCTAAGCTTAGCCTGAAGCTTAGTCCAGCCACAAGAATGCAATGATCCCGTATTCCAAACTTTCTAACATTGATTATAAATCTTACAAATCCCATCACAGTGAGAAAAATGCTCACTAGTCAAAGGTGGTCTTTGGGCATGTTGGAAAAATCTTGTCTCTAATTTATACCCCAACAAGCCATCTAGGCTTATCCTAAATATTAGTTCGGTCACACCCATGCAATAATCCCATACAGAGTATAAATTTGACAGACACTTTTACCGGTGAAGTAAAGTTTTTATGACATGATTATTTTTAAAATTGTCATTCCTAGACCTTCTATATTTATTTTTTCCCTACATTTAAATTTAATTATGGAAAAAATAAAAGCAACAAAACATGACAATGTTCACTTAAAAAAACATCAATTACAATTGCAATTTTATACTAAATATCCACGAACTAGGAAACTTACCTATTTTAGAGAGTTGGAAAATGAATGCGGTGTGTTGCTCACTGTATTCCTAGATCAAGATATTTTCTTCCCTCTCATTCTTCAATTTTCATCCCACTTGATTGCATAATCATAGAGAGAGACTTTTTCCAACGTCCCCATAGACCACCTAGTGAATATGTTGTTCACCCTCTGATATGATTTATAACCACTGTCATAAGCTGTGGGATATGGGATCATTTCATGCTTGTGACCAGACTAAGCTTAGATAACTTGCTAGGGTATAAATTAGAGATAGGATTTTTCCAACATTCCCTAAGACCACCTGTGACTAGTGAACATGTTTCTCACCCTATGATAAGATTTATAACCAATGTGAAAGTGTGGGATATGGGATCAATACATTCTTGTGACCGGAATAAGATTCAATCTAAGATTAGATGACTTTATGGGGTATATATCCAGGTCTTTTCTTTATGACTTCACAAGCTTAGCTCCAATAACTGCTCCTGCAGAAGTTGGGCACCCCTGAACATGAAAAAGAAAAAAGAGATAAGGGCTACTCAAGATGGGAAGGAAGGGAAGATATTGATAGCTTGATATGTATATATATCAATCAGTGAGTCAAAGGTAGGATCCTAAATGAACCGATTGTGAACCTTTCCCTATTTCAAAGGCCTTTTCCTCAATAAAAGAGTTGTTGCCTCTTCATGTAGATATTTTCCTCATTCTAGTCTTGTCACCATAGCTCAAAAACTTTTCAGATTTGCCTTTAGTGCATGCTTTACAAGTTTACAAGAGAAATCAACTATTTCAAAATCCGAGACTGAGAACTATTTCTTATTTGGAAGACTCATTGCAAGTGTACTGTGAGCTCTCATACTCGGAACTGTTTCTTATTTGGAAGACTCACTACATGTGTACAGACTCACTACATGTGTACTATGAGCTCGTTGCCACTGCATGATATCTATTACTTATCTTAAAGGCGGGATTCTCTATGTATATGAGTACAGGTAACTTTTAAATTTGTCTGTCATATTGATCATTTTAAAGGTTAAGTGAATGCCATTACTAACATGTAGAAAAAATGGAGTATTTACCCATCAAATTTAACCATGGATCCCATATCCCAAAGTTTCGTTATAATTCCTATCAGAGGGTGAGCAACATGCTCACTAGTCACATGTGGTTTTTCTTAGTGTTGGAAAAAGCTTGTCTCTATGATTATGCAACCAAGTGGGCTCAAAACTGAAGAATGAAAGGGAAGAAAATATCTTTATCTGGGAATATCACTTGCTAACTCTGAAAACTGAAGTATGAGAGAGAATAAAATATATTTATCTTGGAATACTTCCTATGCAACCAAGTGGGCTCAAAACTGAAGAATTAAAGGGAAGAAAATATCTTTATCTGGGAATATCGCCTGCTAACTCTGAAAACTGAAATATGAGAGGGAATAAAATATATTTATCTTGGAATACTTCCTGCTAGCAACATACCAAATCCATTTTCCAACTACATGAAATATGCAAGTTTTGGGGTTCGTAAATATTTGGTATAAAATTGCAATTGTAATTGATGTTTTTATTTCTTCCATATTTAAATATAAATGATGAGCAACTATCATTAATACAAAAACTTAGTTCAAATTCCTTGAATATCATATTGAGGTACGTTCCAAAGAGATTAAAGGTTATTGTGAACACAATAATTTATGTTTACCTTGGCTATGCTTGCTACTGTTCCTGCTGGTTTCCTGAAATCCCCCGGTTTGGAGCATGCTTGGCCGCTATGAAACGAACCATTTTGAATGTAACCGTCCATGTTGAGGTGTATTTCTCTGTCCGCATAATATTATGATTTTATGCCTCACAAAAATCTAAATTTACCATTGCTATGAACATCTACTAATTAATATATATATATATATCCTACCAACAACGTGAGTTTCTGGATTCACCGGTCTCTCGAAAGCACGATCTTCGTGAGTTCCGTCTCTAGTTAATTGAAATGTCTGAAATATGAATAAAAATTCTCGGTCGCTTAAGGCCACAATTTCTTTCGATGCAGAGGAGCTCAAACTATATAGGGTTCTACAGTATAAAAGTTTAGAGTACTGCAATATAAAAACGCCAGATGAGATATACAAATTCTTTTTTCTTCAAATAATTTATTATATTTGGCAATTCCCTAAAAAACCGCATAAACATGGTCAAATCACAAGGATCAACCAATCTTTAAATTAAAATTGAAATTTCAAAAGTTTAAAAAGTATTTTCGAATTTGTTAAATTTACATTTCAAAAATCTAAAACCATTTTCAAAATTCTACAATATTGATTAAATATATAATATTTTAATTTCCTACAAAACCACATAAGCATGGTCAAATCACAAGGATCAACCAATATTTAAATTAAAATTGAAATTTCACAAGTTTAAAAAGTATTTTCGAATTTGTTAAATTTGCATTTCAAAAATCTAAAACCATTTTCAAAATTCTACAATATTGATTAAATATATAATGTTTTAATTCCCTACAAAACCACATAAACATGGTCAAATCACAAGGATCAACCAATCTCGAAAATTAATATTGAAATTTCAAAACTATTTTCGAATTTGTTAAATTTACATTTCAAAAATCTAAAACCATTTTCAAAATTCACAATATTGATTAAATATTATATATATATATATATATATATATATATATATATATATATATATTTATAACAAAAATTTGATGCATGAAGTAAAAGGTTTCACAATATGATTAAATATGATGATGTTGATTATATAGCTTAAAGTTTGAAGTCGCAAGTAAAAAGTTTCACAATATTGATTAAATATGATGATGTTGATTAACGTCCACTAAGACCGAATTGGTCTGAATTGGTCTATCAGATATTAAGAGGGTAAGTGATTACTTGTGATTCTTTAGAATTTTGTTTCTGTACTTGAAAAGCATAATTTTGATCTTCTAGATTAGGGTTGATTACATCTTTATAATACCTTAATTTTCTTTTTTCCTCTAACTCTTTATCACACCACATTTTTTCCTTAAATTTCGATTCAACGTTTTTTTTAATAGTATCTTTATTCTACAAAATGGTTTCTTCCATGATTCCCCAATAGCTTAGCCAAGACCAGGCGTCTTTATGCCATCCTCGCTCGAGTCGATGGTGGTTATAACTTGATTTTGAAGCAATTTTAGGTAGCCTCTTGTCTTCTATGTTGTTTAACTTGTTCTTATACATTAGGTATCTAGTCATAGCCATGCTCTCAATGGGGGAGAGGCTTGTTTCTAAGAGGAGGATGGGATAGGGCGTATTTCCTTTAATTTTGAGCTTATATAATATTTTAAAATCTTTTATAAATTTTATCGTGTAATTGTTTGCATTCGCAAGTGAAAACTTCACAATATTGATTAAACCTTATGGAAAATAGCAGTATACTGAAAATATTATGTGGTCGAGCAACATTGAAAATCTTATGTGGTCTTTATGGAAAAGAGTAATTATGTGGTCTTCATGGAAAGAAAAAAGAAGTACAATGAAAATCTTATGTGGTCTTAATGGAAAATAGTAGCATACAATATACTGTAAATATTATGTGGTCTTTATGAAAAAAAGTAGTATAATGAAAATATTATGTGGTCTTTATGAAAATAAAATAGGAGTACATTGAAAATCTTATGTCGTATTTATGGAAAAAAGTAGGACACTGAAATTTTATAATTGATTATGAGACTATACTTTAGCTTAATTTAGTTGTATTTGTATTATGGGAAGATGATAAATATTGTTGAATATGAGTGTAAATCTAGACATGTGAAAATGCTGAATATTGTTGAATATGAGTGTTGATTTAGAATCTGAGATCTGTTTCACATGTTTCTTATATTGTTGGAAAAGTATCAACCAGATATACAACTTCTCAGTTATAGGTTTCAAGAAATTCCTCACTGTTCGTCCCATATTTTAATTTTTTCATACTGACATACTTTCATCATGTTAAGAACTCGATAACCCATCATTGCAATGGGGATGTTTGTGAAACACCATCAAAGGGTCCAGAGATCAAAATCACAGAAGTAGATCTGAACTTCTCACTCAGTTGCCAATTAATTTCTTCATGTTTGAATATCTTTTTATTTATATTTTGAAGATTTATGTATGGGAAACTCATGTATTTTTTAGTGAATTGTAGCCACATACCGGTACTGAAAGAAGATCATACACAAGGGTCTGAATACATTGTGTGTGAAGGAAACAAACTACAAATATATAGATGCTATACACCAAGACAAATAAGATCCACTAATACACAACAATGTCTTTGGAAAAATGACCTACAAGAAAGGATTGTGTACTAACACACGAGAAACAATTAGAAAAAGAGAATCAAGCTCGAATGGAAGAGGATGAAATACAGTGCGTGTTGTAGGCAAGCCCCATAGTGTCCATATTATTCACCACAATGTTTGAGGTGAACTAGGTCCAAAACCCAGGATGACCCATAGTCACTAAAAGGACAAATTCAAAATGTTAATGTACACGATGTATGATATATTAAATTATGAACTTTTATGTTGTCATTATTCCCTCATCATTTCATAGAGGATAAGGAAAAAAGTTTGCAAACCGAAGGTCAAGAATCCATAAGGTGGAAGGCCAACAATCAAGGTAAATTTTAATAAATAGGGGGGATTTTAATTGAGAGGGTCCATCAAAAGGTCATGTGTATGTTGTGAAATTGGGCAAGGTTAATCTTCCCTATCACTCTCCTTGGCCTCCTACTCATGCACAAAAGTATATGTCTCATCCCTTTGTCGCTCGACCTCCTCTTGCCCTCATTTTCGTCGTCTCTGATTCATATACAAATATTATTAAGCACATATATAAAGACAAAATAAATTTAAATTATAAAACAAATACATATATAAACGTGTATTTAAAAAAATCCATTTTTTTCCAAAGAAATCTATTAAATAAATCAATTCACCTCCAACAGTTCATACGCCCTGTAGTCGATACACTATAAAATAACAAAATCACTACTAATAAGTGCGTCCGATAGGGATGTTTGCACCAACAAAGTCCTTTTATCAATAACTATTAATCTCATTAACAAAGATGCACCATAACGCTAAAATTTATAGTCCACAAATCCACGTTGTGACATGTCTACTAGAGCACTAACATGTTTTCTACTGGTGACATTATATTTATGACACAAGTGTGTTTGGTGTACTCATGGTCACCATTGAGCTCAACTTTGATTTTGCATTTGAAGCGATGAGATAGGTTACTATTGATGCACTGACACTACCGTGATAGTGAAACACCAACATTTTGTACATCGATGCATTGTAAATGATAGAGAATCAGGAATGATGCATCCAATGAGATGTCTTGCTGTGAAAATTTGATCAATATATGTCTCAGTGCATTTCTTTACACAAGACCGATGTGTATGATTACAATGGTTGCACCACTAAGTTAAATTTTATAAATCATTATGTAAGCGGTGCCCTTAGTTAAGTGAAGTGTACCGATGGGTAATGTTAAATGACAATGGTGTGATTTATTCAGTGCATGTATTATTTTTATAATCTATGGCAATGAGTTTGAAAATTGACATTCTAGGGTGTTATCTGTGATGTTCGCACTAATGCAATTGGGGGAAAATTATGCACCGCTAGGTTAATTTTTCATACAACATTGAGCTAGCGGTGTGGTTAATAAAGAGAAATGTGCCGGTGCGAGTAGAATCCCATTGTACAAAATTTTTGGGGAGTTCCAAAGGATGCACCATGTTGTAAAGGATAGAGAACCGAGAATGAGGCATCCAATAAGACTCCCCACTATGAAAAATCAGGCAATATATGTCTCGATGTGTTTCTGTATACATTTATGGTGCATTGGATTACAATGGTTGCATCACTACATTAAATTTTATTATGTTAGTTGTGTCGTTAGTTGAGTGAATTATAGAAATTCATAATTTTAAACAACACCAGAGCGATTTATTCGGTGCGCATATGTTTTCTATAAGATATGGCAGTGTGTTTGAACATTGACGGGCTCAAGCATTATTTTTCTGGTATGCCCTGGTGTTGTTTGATATAATTGGTGCACTTCTAGGTTTTCTATATATCGTTGAGCTAGAGGTGCGGTTGATGAAGTGAAATGTGTCGGTGTGGGTTGAAGCACATTGTTCCCCAGTTTCGGGGCATTATGACGGGCGCACTGCCTTGTTTCTTATATTTTATTGTGGTGCACTTGAAAAAACCACATCAGTGCATACATGTATTCAACGCCCCAAAGGTGATTCTCACTACATATTTAACATAGTATGCACCACGTCGAGGCAATATGAACCATTCATGAACGTCACACAAAATTGAAAAAATTCACCAACTTCAAACAAAATTGTAATTTTTAATGGATGAAAATGAAAATAGGAAGGTAATAAATAATTTACCTGGTCTCTTGTTTCCTAAGGAGGCATGTTTTCATTGTTGAGATGAAATGAAAATTTGTGGTAATTTCCAAAATTTTGAAATGTGTGGAATCTAGCAATGGAGCTATCCAAGTTGGTGTAGAGCACTGGAAACAGAGTGTCTTAGGAAAAAGGTGAACACTGGTGCTTGAGAGTTTGAAATCACGGGATGCACTATAACAATGAAAATCAGTTTGGTAATTTTTTTTATTTATCCTAACTTAGTGCGCCTTTGGACAGGTAGGCACATTAGTGGGTGATGTTTAATGACACTTGTGTGATTTATTCAATGCATATAATTTTATGATAAAATATGCCGGTGCGTTTAAACATTGATTCTCCGGGGAATTATGTTTAGTGTATGGACCGAGGTGATTTATTAAACATGGTGCACCAATAGGTTAAATTTTATAAATTGTGAGATAGCAGCGTGGTTAATGAAGTGCAATGCACCAACTCGGTTATAATCCCATTTAGTGCCAATGTCGGGGCGGTCCAAAGGATGCACCACTTTGATTTTTAGTAATTTATTTTGATGGGATATCTTGAACGAAATCAATGCGAACATATATAGACACACCAATAGAGGTTCTCACAATGGCATTATGTTTTCTTACACCCCGAGAAACATTCTCAATTTCAAGCTAAATTGTAATTTTGATTGGATTAAAATGAAAATAGGAAGGTAATAAATAATTTACCTACTTTGTTATGTCCTAAGGAGGCATGGTTTCACTGTTGAGAGGAAATGAAAAATCGTGGTATTTTTCAAAATTTGGAAATGTGTGGAATCTAACAATGAAGCTATCAAAGTCAGTGTAGAGCACCGAAAGTAGGGTGTCTTAGGAAAAAAGGTGAGCATCGGTGATTGATTGAGATTTTGAAAAAATAGGATGCACTATAACGTTGAAAATCGGTTTGGTAATTTTTATTTATTTACCATACCTCAGTGCGCCTTTCGACAGGTGGGCACACTGGTGCTATGAGAAAATGGACACACTAAGGATTCATTGCTCATGAAAGTTTTGGTGCATCTATATGTTAAAGATGCACTGATTAAAACAATCTCTGCAAAAACCTCTTGCCACATATCAGTGCATTAATGTTGGTGTTCCACTATCACGTTAGTGCTCGATTGACGACGTTTGTTTGGCCATATTTTTGGGGGTGGAAAGAAGTGGATTTAGTGAGCTTGGTGTCCAATAATGAATAGAGACTCGACCAAAATGTGTTGAGGAACCGGTTGTCCTGGTCAGAGATGATAGTCTGTGGTATCCAAAAATGGACCCACACTCGTTCGAAGAAGAGCTTGGCAGTATCTTCCACTGTGATATTCTTCTTGCAGGCGGTGAGGATGGCCATATTCAAAAATTGATCAACGACCACAAATATGCAGTCATTGCCTTTCTTGGTGGACGAAAGGCCAGACATGTAATCCATTGAGATAGATTCCCAAGGCTTCTCGAGAGTAGGAAGAGGGGTGTATAAGCCTTGCTTCTTGATGGCTAACTTGGAAATGGCATAGGAAGTGCAAGATCTAATATACTTGTTGATGTCCAGTCGAATTTTTGGCCAATAAAAATGTTTATGAAGAATGGCCACAGTTTTCTCCACGCGAAAATGTCCTGCCATCCGACTGTAGTGGGCTTCCCAAATCGTCTTTGCACGCTTGATTTTAGTAACACATAGATGGCCCATATGGCATAATAGTCTGTCCTAAATGTGAAAATATGTGACCATCGCGCCTGCACCCAAGAGAGGATAGGTGGTGGCAAAGTTCTGATCTTTCTGATAAAGTTGGGGCCACTTAGATGCCTCATGTCCACAAGAATGGAGCACAGTGGTGAGTGAAACCAAAGGAGTTTGACTGAGGCAGTCAACGACATGATTTGAGATCCCTATCTTACACTTGATGTTGAGATGGAACTGTTGCAGGTAGGTGGACCACTTTTGATGGCGGTTGTTCTGCAATTTCCCCTGTGTTTGTATGAACTGTAGAGGCTTGTGATCACCGTGGATGATCATCTCCTTTCCCAGAATGTAATGTTTCCATTGACGACAGGATTGTACAATGGAATACATTTCCTTGTCATAGGTGGGGTATTTCCGAACATTATCTAAGAGTGTCTCACTATGGTATGCCACCGGATGACCATGCTAAGTGAGAACTGCATCTATAGCATAATCATATGCACCAGTCTCAATCTTGAACAGTTGTTGCAGATCGAGTAAGGAGAGTACTGGAGTTGAGAACAAGCGATGCTTCAGATCATCAATTGTTTGTTGTTGTACCTTCCCCCACAAAACAATTTCCCTGCCACCGACCTTGGTCACTTAGTTGAGGGCCCATGCAATATGGGATAATCCCAACACAAATTGTTGATAGAAGTTGGCCAGTCCCAACAAGCTCTGAAGCATGGTTAGTGTGGTAGGGGCTGGCTAATCATGGATGACTTGGATCGTAGTTGGATCAACATGTACCCCATGCTCATTAACAATGTAGCCCAAGTATTGGACCCTGTTCATGCCAAAAGAACATTTTTCCAAGTTGGCATATAGCTTGTGCTGCCACAAAGTGCTCAAAACTTGTTGAATAGACCACATGTGCTCCTCCCAAGTTTTTTTGAATATGAGGATGTCATCTGAATATACCACCACAAAAGTGTTGGTGAAGGGTCTCAATACATCATCCATCAACCTCATAAAAGTGGTCAGTGCATTTTTTAAGCCAAAGGGCATGACCAACCATTCGAAGAGACCTTTTTATTTGAAGGTTGTCTTCCATATATCAGTTGGTTCGAAGGGAACCTGGTGGTAGCTAGAATTTAGGTAAATCTTGTTGAAGAAATTTTTCCCCTTGATTTGGTCAAGAAGGTCATCAATCCTCGGAATTGGGTACCGGTTCCTAACGGTGATTTTTCTTAAGGCTTTGTAATCAATACAGATTCTCCAAGTCTCGTCCTTATTCTGCATCAATACAATCAGGCTTCTGCAAAGGGAGGAGTTGGGTCTGATATGCCCCTTTTGAAGAATCTCTTGGATTTGATGCCTTATTTCTTCATTTTCCATCACTGAGTGACAATAGGCTGGTCCATTAGGTAGAGGTGCACCGAGAGTCAAATCAATTGGATGCTTGACTTGGCAGTGCATCGGTACCCTGGTGGGTGAGCAGAAGATGTCTCTGTATTCTTCCATGATCTCATCCACTTCCTTTTGCTACAAAGAGAGGCTCTGTGTAGAGGTCACAAATGTGGCGATGACCTTCTACTTACTGTGAGCATGAATCACAAAGAATATGACCTTCCCAGACTATGAAATGACCTTACTGTATTTCTAAGCAGAGATTAAAGAAATAGTGGTAGGAGACACTACCTCTGGTATCATGTACAATTGTCTACCCAAAGTAATAATAACACTACACAGTATAGACTCATACATAGCATGACGCTTCCAAAAATATGGTTGTCCTAAAATAACACCACAACCTTCAAGGAAATAAATATCACACAATACCTTATCTTTGAAAGGCTTGATGTTATAGGGCAGACGACACTGTTGGATGACACAAAGATATCTTCCTTGGTGAAGACAGCTGATAGTGTAGGGATACAGGTGTGGTGTGGTTGCCAGGACCAGATTCTTGATGACCTATGTTGAAATTAGGTTCTTTTGACTGTCTCTATCGACAATGAAGTGAAGTGGAGCCCCCTTTACCCACATCTGTGAGTGAAGGAGGCATTCCGCTTCCTTTTGTTCTTCTGGTTCGTTTGGACGGACTTTGGTGCTAACGACAGTGGCACTGGGTTCAACATCGATAATATTATTCCCTCCTTCAGTATTTTATTTAGAATCAGAATTGGCCTCTCACTCGGAAGCCTTCAACTCGACCACGAGTGACTGCTTGGAGTGACATTATTTAGTGTTTTGCCAAGGGATTTTATGGTACTCACATCATTTTCCCATGTCCCTTTTCATCTTCTCATTTCCCTTATCGTGTTGTGGCTTGGGCTGGTTGTCCTGAGAGTGGCCCTCTTTTCTCTGTCCCTTGTTGTGTGGCTTGGGGCCACCTTTCCCTACTTCAGTTGTGAGGAGTTTGCAGATACAAACTCTCACCTCTTTTGCTTAAATTTCTGCTCAATGTTGACAACGTATCAATAAGCCATACCCAATGAGGTGATGTCCATAAAATCCATTTCTTTTTGAATGTATATATGCAAACAACCACGCTATTTGAGCACTAGATTTTGCTCAGAGTATTTGATGCCCAATTTGGTGCACATGGTATGGAAAATATGGTGAAATTTGGTACTTTCTGGTCCCTTTCTTGACACAGGGTGGTCCGTCTGGTGTATTGGTCCTCATAGCTTCCAACATTGTAGTATTGTTCTTTAATGACGTCCCAGAAGTAATCCCATGTAGGGGCAACCACAAATATTATATTTTCCTCTATGTCCCTTTGCTCAGAGTAAGTATCCCACTAGTCCTTAACATGAGGGATGGCCTTGAGTAGGGAAAAAGTAAGCTTTTCCCTGTCGAAAAAATTGTGGACCTGAAAATACCCTTCGAGCATATTCAACCATTTATCTACAACATCTACATCTATCGATCCTTCAAATAATGGAATATCAAAATTTACCTATACCTTGAAGGGGTTTGCATGGCCGCTTGATGAAGATGTCTCTCTTGTGGGTAACCGTCGAAGGATCTGTGCAAAGTTGTCCATCATTTCGTTCCTTTGTCGTGCGAGGGCTTCCTCGAGCAACATTTTAATAGGATATCCTTCTCCATAATCTTTATTTTCATCCCCCATGGTTTGTTGTCGGTCTCGACACAACCAATATTGCAAGGGCCCAATTGGTTTGAGTCTAAACTTCTTGTACCTAGATCTTGTTGGGGACATACACGAAAAAAAATAAATGAAGAGAAGAACGCTCTGATACCACTGAACCAGATTTAGGAGTAGAACGAATTGATTAATAAACTGAATACAATAAACACAGATACATGAAGAACAACACAGATATCCAGTGAACAATATCTTCTATTGAATGAATGAAATAGGATGAAACTGTAAAACTGCAGAACTGAAACACTTGCTCGTATGGTGGTCGTTATCTCTGAGAAGAGATGTGGATGCTACATGCATCAGTCTAATGAAAATGATTACAATGAGGCTCCAGAGGCATTTTTAATATTACTCATGAATTCCAAAACCTTATACATCCAAAAACCTAACCCTAGGAGGTGAAACGAAAAAAGTTATGTGGGCCCCTATGGGTAAGTTGGTACCTCAACTTCCTGGGGTCGTAAATTTTTCAAATGACCTCCGTTTTAGGAATGTGATAGCCTGTTGGAAAGGTATTTCATATAACTACACAATACGACATCAAACTTTGGCTTTATCTTCAGTTTGATTGTGGTGATTCAAAAAAACATTGTTTAGGCCTCCAAAACGGCCCTAGAAGTACAACAAGATGTGCTGACATGAAAAACATACAAAATAAGCTAGTTGGATTAGGTGAGAGGCTACTAGTATCCACCTAGAAGATGTGTAGGGTTTCAAACAACCCCAAAAGTGTAGAACCCACAATTACAAATAATTACAGAAGAATGTGTTGAACCAAAAATGGACAAGAGGAGCTAGTTGGAATAGGTGAGTGGCCACCAATATCCACCTGGATCAGTCGGTGCATTAATCGTAACCCGTCTCACCACTTCAACTACGAAATCAAAGTTGAGCTCAACAGTGACCATCAATACACCAAACACACTTGTGTCATAAAGATAACGTCACTGGTAGAAAACATGTTAATGCTCTGGTAGACATGGTGCACCATGGATTTGCGCACTATAAATTTTAGCATTGTGGTGCATCTTTGTTAATGAGATTAATAGTTACTGATAAAAGGACTTTGTCAGTGTAGATAGTCTTATTTCATGCAATTATCAATAGTTCTTTTTTTATGTTATAGCGTATCGACCGCAAGGCGTATGAACTCTTGGGGGCAGACTAGTTTATTTAATAGATTTCTTTGCAAAAAAAATGTAATTTTGGATTTTTTTAAATACACATCATTTATATATGTATTTGTTTTATAATTTCAATTTATTTTATCTTTATATACATTCTTAACAATATTTGTATCTGAATCAGAGACGATGAAAATGGGAGCAGGAGGAAGTGGGGCGATAGAGGGCTTGGACATATACTTTTGTGCATGAGTAGGAGGCCAAGGAGAGTGATAGGGAGGCTCAACCTTTCCCAATTTCACAAAATACATATGACCTTTTGATGGACCCTATTAATTAAAATCTCCCTTATTTATTAAAATTTACCTTCATTGATGACCTTCCACCTTCCCGATTCTTGAACTTCGGTTTGCAAACTTTTGTCCTTATCCTCTATGGAGTCATGATGGAATAATGACAACATAATTTTTCATAATTTAATATATCATACATCATGTACATTAACCTTTTGAATTTGTGCTTATAATGATTGTAGGTCATCTTGGGTTTTGGCCCTAGTTCAGCTCAAACAATGTGATGAATAATATGGACACTATGGGGCTTTCCTACCACAAGCACTGTATTTCATCCTCTTCCATTAGAGTTTGATTCTCTTTTGCTAATTGTTGCTCGTGTGTTAGTACACAATCCTTTCTTGTAGATCATTTTCTCAAAGACGTTGTGTATTAACATATATTATTTGTCTTGATGTATATCATCTATATCTTTGTAGTTTGCTTCCTTCACAAACCATGTATTCAAACCACTATGTATGATCTTCTTTCAATACTGGTATGTGGCTACAATTCATCGACAATACATGAATTTCCCATACATATAACTTTAAATATATAAATAAAAAGATATTCAAACATGAAGAAATTAATTGGCATACATAAAACTTCAAAATATAGATAAAAAAATATTCAAACATGAAGAAATTAATTGGCAACTGAGTGAGAAGTTTGGATCTACTTCTGTGATTTTGATCTCTGGTCCCTTTGATGGCGTTTCACGAACATCCCCATTGCAATGATGTATTATCGAGTTCTTAACATGATGAAAGTATCCGAGTATGAAATTTTTTAAATATGGGACGAATGATGATGGATTTCTTGAAACCTATAACTGAAAATTTGTATATCTGGTTGATACCTTTCCAACAATATAAGAAACATGTGAAATAGAACTCAGAGTCTAAATCAACACTCATATTAAAAAATATTCAACCTTTTCATATGTCTAGATTTACACTCATATTCAACAATATTTATCATCTTCCCATAATAAAAATACAACAAAATTAAGCTAAAGTATAGTCTCATAACCATAATACAAAAACAACTAAATTAAACTAAAATATAATCTCGTAATCAATTATAAAATTCAAGTACGCTAGTCTTTTCCATAAAGACCACATAAGATTTTCATTAGTGTTTTCTCCATATGTAGATAATGTTGTTCTCCCTTTGTCATTACGATTCGATGTTTCATGGTGTCACTCTGATCACATATCATGTTGAAGTGTATTATGTGGTGCCCACAAATCCAAATTTCATTAAAATTTGAAGTTTCAATTTCCAAATTTCATTCAAATGTGAAGTTTCAATTTATGGGGATATTATATAATGCAGCTCCCCTTTTGAAAAATTAGGGATGTTAGAAAAAATGGATAAGGTTTATTAATTGTAGAACATACAGAATTGAGCACCATCATAGATGACTTAGTCAAAATTATATATAGCCACCCACAATTTGGTTATTTATCTTTGTGACCGTGTGTGTCTTGGGGTGTCCAATTTATTATTCAAATTTATGTGTTATATATTATGTTTTATTTTTGAGCTAATTATTATGTTTTATTTTTAGCTAATTTTGTGGTTGTTGGATTTATTTATGTTTTATTTTTAGCTAATTTTGTGGTAATTTTGTGGTTATTGGATTTATTTATGTTTTATTTTTGAGCTAATTTTGTGGTTGTCGGATTTTTTTTTTTTTATCTAATATTATGGCTTTGGCATTTCATAGACCATTCATTCAACCCTTTTTGAATTCGGGGTGTTCAACCCTTTCCGAATTTGAATTTGGGGTGTTGGATTTATTTTTTATGTTTTATTTTTGAGCTAATATTGTGGTTGATGGATTTATTTTTTTATCTAATAGAGTGGTTGTTGGATTTATTTTTTTATATAATATTGTGGTTGTTGGTTGGGCTCCATAGGCCATTCATTCAATCATTTTTTGTTGGTTGGGCTTCATAGGCCATTCATTCAACCTTTTCCGAATTTGGGGTGAAAGCTAGTCATAACCCTTCACATTTAGTGTACAAATTTTATAAAATATAGCCCAAATATAATGTACAAAGTTTATAAAATATAGCCCAAATATAGTGTACAAAGTTGATAAAATCATTGTTTGATAGGCCATTAAAATACATATTCACTAGAAATTTCTTTTATTCAACCTATCTGATACCTTATCTTGTTTGTGAGGCTCTTTTGGGACAACCATATATGTGGTAGTGTCATGTTGTTTACCAGTCTAGGACTTGTAGTGTCATTGTGACCCTGGTAGATAAGAAAAACCCAGAAAAAACTCCACATTCCAACCATCGGGTCCTGGACTTTTGTCCTTCAGAAATGAGTTCAGGACTGTCTTTAGTTCTTCCTTGGAAAATTCCTCCATAAATATTTGTTTTTCTTCCTCATAAACAAAGCTTTATAGTGTTTCATATATCCCTTTGACCTTGTATTCCCTTCTTATAGGTGAATCTATTGGTAGTCCAGTAACGTAACAGATCATCTAAAGGCAAAGGTTGATAAGGCGTAAGGAGAAAATAGAGGAGTCGATCCAAATCCATATACATAGCCACTGACTGAAGTTACCCTGAATCAAAGCCTATAGATCCATAACCACCAAAAGAAGATATAAAAGAAGAGCTTGTAGTTTCATATGCAATAATATCTTAGTTGTTAGCCTAGCTAGTAACTAGTAGGTAAGTCCCTAACTAACATAGTGTGTATCAGAGGTGGGTACACATGTTTTTTATCCTTTTCTTCTCCCCAAACTAACTATAGAGAATAAATGACACAAGAAGAGAGGTATGATGGATGGTTTTTTACCTATCAGCATGAGCAAAGGAGAAGGAGCTCATACAATCATTAACATTATCCTGGATTGATAAGCATAGGTCCTATCAACCTAGAGACCAAGTAGTTTATCCAATTGGAGATTTAGGTCTAAGGCTCATATCAACCCCTCCATATGCCTATTTAGAGCCGCCAGTTTCAGAGCTAATTATAGGCACCAACACCAGTAGATCCAACAACTGTAGATGCAGAGCCATAACCAGTAGATCCAGTCGGTAATAGTAGATGAACCAAAAGCATAACCAGACGCACCAGTAGATAAGTCGATCCAAGACCAACATATCCATCAGTAGAGGTCACAACTGATCTTTACGCAGTTTCTCTTAGCTTGAACCTGTCGATTTAACCATCGATGCATTAGTCGATCCTATTGATCCAGTTGGTGATCCAGTAGTAGAACCAACAATAACATAACCAGTTGTTAAATATACAACAAGAGAATATCAAGACGCAGTTCCGGATAGAGACCTAGAAGCAGTAGCAAAGCTAGCAGTGCGACCACCATTATTAGATAGAGAGGTAGATACATAGCTATATCCGCTAGTAGCAGTAGTTTTTGTCGCAGACTCACACATTTCCTAACCACCAAAGAGTTACCAAATCATGGGACATGTAGGAAACTTGTAATCCCTAATTGAAACATGGGCTTAAATGGTGGAAAAATCTTGGTCCAATCCCCCCTTACCAAATGCACCAATAGCAATAGCTAGGTCAAAGGTAGCTAGAGAAGCCCCTGTACCTGTTTCATATCCTACAACAATAGAGCTAGAGACAGTACTAGAGACAACGACATAGGTTATTGTTTCATATCCTCCAGGAGCACAGGTAGTCGAGGCAGGGGTAGAGATAGTAGAAAAGGCATCTTTCCTTCCTCTAGTCCACCCTATTATGGGTTTAGCATCTTGTCCTGGGACATACAAAACCAATTATATGAAGAGGCTACTATACCAATATTGATTCCTATACCAATATTTCTTCCCTTTTTTTACTATGGTTGACTATTGTTGACTAGGATTGACTTTAGTTGACCTAGGTTTACTATGGTTTACTCTGTGATGTGAATGAGACCTTTAAAACGGGAAGAACCCTAGCTTGAGAGGGAAGCACACCAACGTGAAGAAAGAGAACCTAGAAACAAGAGAAATAACACAAGAAATGAAGATTCTCAAGGAAAAATGTCTTAGTTTCTTACTCTGGCGAATTGGCCTTTAAATAGAATTACAATGAGTCCATTCAAGGATGCACACAGCCCAATGGCTGAGATAAATAATAAAAAACTAATGCACATAGCCCAAAGGCTGGAAAGGTACCCCTACATGTTGAACATCAATTAACTGCCTAACTCAATTTGTTGTAAATGAGGGAACGCTCCTCTAGGAGCTAGGAACTGTTGTTGGGGAATCTTCCTCGAGGAGAGAAACCCCTCTATTCATATACATTCCTCCTATTTTAGGTCGAAAGCATCCCCCCTTTCCTCCCGGTTTAGGAATGAAACCATAGAAAATAAATATGTTTATAGGTATGTGAAAAACTATTGGAGATGAGGCTATCTATCCATAATGAACTATGAA
Organism: Picea sitchensis; assembly: GCA_010110895.2. Classification (NCBI taxonomy): domain Eukaryota; kingdom Viridiplantae; phylum Streptophyta; class Pinopsida; order Pinales; family Pinaceae; genus Picea; species Picea sitchensis. Next base: position 95,369 of record SNQJ01S0019530.1, on the reverse strand, counting down.
GTGCAAGGTGTAGATGTTGTATGTTGTAGTCCATTGAAATGATGTTTCAGTGCTCTAGAACTCTGAACAGCTATTGGATGAGGCATGGTGTCCTGCTGATAGAATATGGCAGTGATCTAGAAGGCACCAGGCTATGTCAATGCATCTTATTGTGTTGTTTATTTTGTTGCGGACTATTGTGTAAGAGTTTGAATGCGCTATGCACAGAAGGAAAATGAAAGGGTTGTCCTGAGGTTGAACGCATACATCGGTAGGCCTTGCTGAGTAATAATATGCTATATCTGAAAATGATATCAGATAATATGGATGATCGCTAGACATAAAGAGCATTGGTGGTCTCTGTGATCTGCTGCAGGGTTGCATTGACTCGTCAGACTATTCTTCTAGCCTCCTGTGGGAGAAGAACTACCTCTGGGATATGTGGGAACACTTCATCCAAACATGTGGCCAGATCCTCCTCCATTAGCCACAAACTTTCAAGGACCTCATCCTCTCTCACCCTAACATACATAGCATGCTTTTTAAAATACTAAAGGGAGGCACTACTGTATGTGGTTTTCTTGACGAGAGCATCTACAGTTGCAACCTCTTTCACTTTCCACTACACTTCATGCTCCACCACTTGTTTCATCTTCTAATTGATTGCAGTCCTATCTTGTTCCAACTTATCCACTTATTATTTCAGTTGTAGTGTAGGTTCTAAAGTTGCAACTTCCACAGATACTCCACTCTTTCCCTTTCCCTTCCCATCAATTGTTAGCCGATTAAGAAATCGTATTTACCAATGATGGGATGTCCATCCATCATATATCAATCACTGGTTACATCCCAACTTAACCTACTTCTTGAACCTCCTCCTGAAGCACTAGGTAGACTCTCTGCCTACCCAATATGAACTTCTGAATATTCCACGAGAGATAGCATTTCATAGATGCCATTAAAATGCCTACCAAATATGCACTTCTGAATATTCCACGAGAGCTAGCATTTCTTAGATGCCATTAAAATACATATGCACTAGAAATTTCTTTTATCCAACATAATTCATAATTTAATGGGTTAACGTAAATGTTATCTAACAAAATGTGAAAAGTATATATCTATTATCACATGTAACATAATTTAATGGGGTTAACATAAATTTCATCTAACAAAATGAAAAAAGTTTGCATAAATTTTAGGTGCATTACTTATATATCTATTCTCATATGTATGGTGATGTTGCATTCTCATTCATGTATGGTGATGTTGCATTGATAGATCAATACTACAAGTACTATATGATAGGTTTTCATGTTGTTCCATAAACCTTTGACTTCAACACTTGTGGGGATACCACCACATGGAAGGGTCATTGGACTGTGGGCACGATACAAATCATGAAACTTCATATTTCTTTTATCCCACATAATTCAGAATTTAATGGGGTTAACGTAAATGTTATTGAACAAAATTTGAAAAGTATATATCTATTCTCACATGTAACATAATTTAATGGGGTTAACGTAAATGTCATCTAACAAAATGCAAAAAGTTTGCATAAATTTTAGGTGCATTACTTATATATCTATTCTCATATTTATGGTGATGTTGCATTCTCATTCATGTATGGTGATTTTGCATTGATAGATCAATACTACAGGTACTATATGATAGGTTTTCATGTTGTTCCATAAACCTTTGATTTCAACACTTGTGGGGATACCACCACATGGAAGGGTCATTGGACTGTGGGCACAATACAAATCATGAAACTTCATATTACGGTCAACGATAGTTATCCTCACCATTTTAATGAGGTGATGATAGCTATCATCGAACACAATGTGGTGTTTCATGATTTCTTACACATGTGTTATACAATGGAATTTCGATGTGGCAGTCTCTCCACAAACATTGCAAGTCAAATTTTTTTGGACCCACATGCAACCCTATCATATGGTCTATATACATTGACTTACTATCCCCAAAAAAATCACACATCTACAAATGTGAATCATTATAATACGAAGGTGAAACTCCAAAATACATACCTACATTGCATTGTGTTTGATGTTATTTATATCCAATTAGTTATTCATAATGAGTTAGTTACTCATAATGTTATTAGTGGAACATATTGGGTTGTTTACTATCCCAAAAACATGACACATCTACAAATGTGAATCATTATAATATGAAGGTGAAACTCCAAAATACCTGCATTGCATTGTGTTTGATGTTAATATCCACTTAGTTACTCATAATGTTATCAGTGGAACATATTGGGTTGTTTAACTATCTTTAATCATTTTATGAACTTTGTACCATGCATTTTCATGTGTTTTATTTTCATATGTTTTATGAACTTTGTACAATGCATTGTCATGTTGTGGCTTTTGCGCTTCATAGGCCATTCATTCAACCCATTCCGAATTTGGGGTGAAAGCTAGCCCTAGCCCTTTTCGAATTTGGGGTACAAAGTTTATAAAATCTATCCCAAATGTAGTGTACAAAGTTGATAAAATCATTGTTTCATAAACCAATAAAATACATATGCACTATAAATTTCTTTTATCCAACATAACTTAATGGGGTTAACGTAAATTTCATCTAACAAAATGTGAAAAGATTTTATAAATTTTAGGTGCATCACTTATATATCTATTCTCATATGTATGGTGATGTTGCATTCTCATTCATGGTGATTTTGCATTGATAGATCAAAACTACATGGACAATATGATAAGGTTACATGTTGTCCCATAAACCTTTTGTTAATGTTTATGCCATTATTATAGTTCTTTGCATTTCAATAGATAAGAGATCATAAGAACAAGATCACTGAGAAATACACATTCACAAGAGACGCAACATTTATCCTGGGAAACCCTCTAGGGGAAGAAAACCCAGCAAAAACTTCCTTATCATAAATT
>SNQJ01S0019530.1:75976-86705 GCA_010110895.2 Picea sitchensis | reverse complement strand
CCTCATAAGAGAATAAGCAAGTGAGTTGTGTGTTTAAAGTGAGGTGCTAGCCTCCTATATATACAAGACTGGCACGTGTGAAAGTGGTTTCACTGGTAGGGCCGACCTCTCACTCTGGGTGGGTAAACCCGCCTTTAATTAATTATGGGTCTTCAATAATAACTGTTGGGGCCGACTTCTTATTCTGCCTATTACAATTGTCCCATGACCAATCCGCAAAAGGGGATTTGGTCCTAATACAATTACCGACATGATTAATCCACGATGAGGATTAATCCTAATAATAAAATAACAATAATAATAAGAATGCTCTTCGCAGTTAGATTATTTCAACACCATTGACCTCAACACTTGTGGGGATACCACCACATGGAAGGATAATTGGATTGTGGGCACAATACAAATCATGAAACTTCATATTGCATTTAACAATAGTTATCCTCACCATTTTAATTGGGGTGAGGATAGCCATCATCGAACATAGTGTGGTGTTGCATGATTTATTACACATTTTTATAATGAACTTTCCATGTGTCAGTCTCTCCACGAGCATTGCAAGTCAAATTTTTGTGGACCCACATGCAACCCTCTCATATGGTATGTATAACATTGACTTACTATCCCAAAAACATTACACATCTACAAATGTGAATCATTACAATACGAAGGTGAAATTTCAAAATACCCACATTGCATTATGTTGGATGTTATTTATATACACTTAGTTACTCATAATGTTATTAGTGACTCATAATGTTATTAGTGGAACATATTGGGTTGTTTAAGTATCTTTAATCATTTTATAAACTTTGTACAATGCATTTTCATGTGTTTTCTGAACTTTGTAAAATGCATTGTCATATGGTGGAGGAAGCCCATCCCAACTATATAAACTTTGTACAATGCATTTTCATGTGTTTTATTTTCATATGTTTTATGAACTTTATACAATGCATTGTCATATGAACTTTGTACAATGCATTGTCATATGAACTTTGTACAATGCATTGTCATATGGTGGAGGAAGCACATTTTCATGTGTTTTATTTTCATATGTTTCATGAACTTTGTAACATGCATTTTCATATGAAATTTGTACAATGCATTGTCATATGGTGGAGGAAGCGCATTTTTATGTGTTTTATTTTCATATGTTTTATGAACTTTGTACAATGCATTCTCATATGGTGGAGGAAGCCCATCCCAACTAAATTTGTAATGTGTTGCGAGGTGGTATGAAAAGAGATAAAGTGAAATAATTAATATGCATATCATTCCCAACTAAATGTGTCGTATGAAAAGAGATAAAGTGAAATAATTAAAATGCATATGTGTTGTGAGGTTTTTATGAAAAGAGATGAAGTGGTATAATTAACATGCATATCATTCCTATTTCACATTGAAAAACAAAAATAATATATGTGTGGATTGATGATAATAGTTGCATGATGTGATGTCATGAGTTGAACCCTACCTTACATATACACATGTTTAATTCTATTTGGAAATCACTATATACATGCCTCAAAAAATATCTCATCTTGTATTATTGTTATCCAATGTACATGTTGGTTTGATGTGCCACTAATCCTCTTCCAATGAATACATGTAGATAAATAGCCATATCTAAATCATGTATCACTATTATCCAGTGCACATGTTGGTTTGATGTCTCACTATGCCTCTTCCAATGGAAAATAATCGCTTTATTAGAAATACTTTATTAGACATCGAGGGTTTTTCATATAGTTTATCCAATGCATCCATCAGCTCCTTTGTTGTAGATAAATAACCATATCTAAATCATGTATCGCTGTTATCCAGTGACATGTTGGCTTGATGTGCCACTATGCCTCTTCCAATGGATACATGTAGATAAATAGCCATATCAATCATGTATCACTATTATCTATGAATAACCAAATGTATAAATAGCCATATCTAAATTAATATGCATGTCATTTCTATTCCTCTTTTATGAATTACACATGTTTGTTTGATGTGCCACTATGCCTCTTCCAAGATAAATGTCCATATGTAAATTAATATGCATGTCATTTCTATTCCTTCTATATGAAATAATATCTTCCAACGGATACATGTAGATAAATATCCATATGTAAATTAATATTTATGTCATTTCTATTAATTCATTTCCTTCTATATGAAATAATAATCATATAAAGAAACATGTAGACAATTTTTAACCATGGTCATAAAAAGATGACTCTCTTCTGGAAAGATACTTGGGTTCATCTATTGATATTACTAGTTGGGTTAATCTATTGAGGTATCATGTAATATGTATCTTGGCCATCATAAACGAACATGATGTTAATGACAAGATTCTTTCCCTGATAATATTTCGGGATCTTGGAAGCTTAGTTGAGGAAACATAATATGGCCCTCACAAGTTCCCAATGATTCCTTACCTCAAATCACGATGATAGGATGGAATCGTGAATTTCCCCTCCCATTCCATTCATAGTTCTTAAATTTCCTTTCATGGTTTCGCACATGTAATGATTTTTTTTTTGTCGAGTGGATAAGAATTTCCTATTCATGGTTCCTACATGTCGTTGCATGGTTTCAAGCCGAGAGTGATTTCTCTTGTATCAGTATAATGATACCCTATATAAGAATTTCTTATTCATGGTTCCTACATGTCGGTTAATGGTTTCAAACCGAGAGTCATTTCTCTTATATCGGCATAATGATACCCTATAGATTCATGTTTTTGAAAAGAAATAAGGAAAACCTATGGGGCTCTTAATATTTTTCATTGTTGAGACCCCTCACAAAAAATTATATAGCTTTACCAAACATTACATCCTTCATTGACTTTTATCATTACATCCTTCATTGACCTTTATCGATAATTTTTTTATCAAATCAATCATAAAAACTGAAATCAATCATAAAAACCTATGGGATCTTTATTTTTTTCCTTTGTTAGGACCTCTCACTAACATGGGTGAGTGATATCGACTCTACACACTACCAATAATTTTTAGTGTACCCTCTTCCCCTATCCATTAGATACCACATTATCTACCATCCAAAGAACACAACAAAAAAGTAATGGATACCACATTATCTACCATCCAAAGGACACACAAAAAAAGGATCTCTACGAATGATTGATATTATGCCACATAGGTATCACTCGCATTCACATGCCAACATGTACCTCAAACCCTAAGGGATATCAATATTCACCCCACAACAGAGCACTTAATGCCCTATATGTTGGGATATATATCTTTCAATCTAAAACACTTTTAGATCAGATTGTCTAATTTAGATCGAACGATATATATCCCAACATATAGAACATCAAATGCTTTCTTTCACGGTGCATATTGTTTTCCAACACTAAGGACCCCAAATGCCCGTTCATGGTTTCAAGGTGAGAGTGGTTTTTCTTGTATTGATATAATGGTACCTTATTCATGTTTTTTGGAAAAGAAATAAGGAAAACCTATAGAGCTCATAATATTTTCCATTGTTGAGACCCCTCAGGGCTCTTAAAATTTTCCATTATTGAGATCCTTAGATCTTTTCCTTTGTTAGGACCCCTCACCAATAGGGACAAGTGAGATAATGGTGTACCGTCTTCTCCTGTCCATTAGATTCCATACATACCACATTATCTGCCATCTAATAGACACAACGAAAATGACTCTCTACCAATGATCGACATCTGTGTGCCAACATGTACCTCGAACCTGAAGGGATATCAATATGCACCCACAACATAGCACTTAATGCTCTATATGATGGAATATAAACCTTTCAATCTAAAACACTTTTAGATCAAATGGTATATTTTNTGCTTTCTTTCACGGTGCATATTGTTTTCCAACACTAAGGACCCCAAATGCCCGTTCATGGTTTCAAGGTGAGAGTGGTTTTTCTTGTATTGATATAATGGTACCTTATTCATGTTTTTTGGAAAAGAAATAAGGAAAACCTATAGAGCTCATAATATTTTCCATTGTTGAGACCCCTCAGGGCTCTTAAAATTTTCCATTATTGAGATCCTTAGATCTTTTCCTTTGTTAGGACCCCTCACCAATAGGGACAAGTGAGATAATGGTGTACCGTCTTCTCCTGTCCATTAGATTCCATACATACCACATTATCTGCCATCTAATAGACACAACGAAAATGACTCTCTACCAATGATCGACATCTGTGTGCCAACATGTACCTCGAACCTGAAGGGATATCAATATGCACCCACAACATAGCACTTAATGCTCTATATGATGGAATATAAACCTTTCAATCTAAAACACTTTTAGATCAAATGGTATATTTTAGATCGAACCATATGTATCCCAACATATAGAACATTAAATGCTTTGTTGCATCGTGCATATTGATTTCCAATGCTAAAGACCTTTCCAGTGAGCAACATTAAACATTAAATATAGTCGTGGGGATTTAACACAACAAGACGTCAAAAATCATTGTCAATATGATGTCACTTTCAAAAATAATTGTTAATATGATATCAGGTGCGTAAAGCCTATGTTGTGGCATTCAATGAGGCAACACAAGGTGCTTAGATATTGCCATGGTAGGACATGAATGGTTGATGTGTCTATTGGAAGACATGAGTCTTAAAAGGAATGCATTGTCCATGACAAAGATTGCATTTATGGTGCGATATCAAAAATTAATTGAATGTGCAAAAGCGCTCATCTTTTTTTTTAAATATAGATAATAACACGTAAATTTGTGTCTAATTGTGTTCGTGTGCCGATAACTCTAACGAAATAAATCAAACAACTATATAAATAATTTGTACAATTAACTCCCATCAACGAAATTATATACTTGGATTCCATATGCCATTTAAGGAAATTAAATATGTTTGCCATTTTTTTTAGAGAAATTTTACAAAAAAAATTAATCTCCCTAGGCCTGATCTCTTTGTTAGGTTATGTAATGGATGGAGTCATTTTCTAATGAGTTATAATTGGCAACTACAGGAATGTTGTTTTCTAGACTGAATGTCAGAAGTTTCATACTGTGTATGTATGGATAAAAAATCAAAGGTGAAGATGCATAAATGATATGTAGACTGTTTGTTTCTTTTGGTGTTCTTCCCCATCTGGGTTGTAGAGATGTGGAAATCCTATACTCTCTAGAGGAAAATATTAAATAATGTTCATCTTATGTTCATTTCATATGTAGAAATTAAGGATACCATCTAGATACCTAGGTAAGGTATATTGTGTACTGTATAGTTGCATTCATGTTCCTAGCATCTGAGGGGTAAGGAGATCAATGGTGTTTATATCAGTAGAATTTATATAATTTTATTTGGATTTATTTTTTTTATCTAATATTGTGTCTTATTTTCATCTTCATAGGAAATTCATTTAACCCTTTCTGAATTTGGGGTGTTGGATTAATTTTTTATGTTTTATTTTTGAGCTAATTTTGTGGTTGTTGGATTTTTTATTTTTTATCTAATATTGTGGCTTTTAGGATTCATAGGCCATTCATTAAAACTTTATGAATTTCATTCAACCTTTCTGAATTTGGGGAGAAATCTAGCCCTAGCCCTTGACATTTAGTGTACAAAGTTTAGAAAATCTAGCCCAAATATAGTGTACAAAAAACTAGTCCAAATATAGTGTACAAAGTTGATAAAATCATTGTTTGATAAGCCATTAAAATACATATGCACTAGAAATTTATTTTATCCAACATAATTTAATGGGGTTAATGTAAATGTTATCTAAGAAAATATGAAAAACATATATCTATTAACATAATTTAATGGGGTTATCATAACTGTCATCTAATAAAATGTGAAAAGTTTGCATAAATTTTAGATGCATCACTTATATATATATTCTGATGTTGCATTCTCATTTATGTATGGTGATCTTCCATTGATAGATAAATACTACAGGGACAATATGATAGGGTTTCATGTTGTCTCATAAACTTTTGACTTCAACACTTGTGGGGATACCACCACATGGACTAGTCATTGAATTGTAGTCACAATACAAATCATGAAACTTGATATTACCTTCAACGATAGTTATCCTCACCATTTTAATGGGGGTGAGGATAGACATCATCGAACATGGTGTGGTGTTGCATGATTTCTTATACATCTGTCATACAATGAACTTTTCATGTGGCAGTCTCTCCACAAACATTGCATTGACTTACTATCGCAAAAACATTACACATTTACAAATGTGAATCATTATAATTTGAAAGTGAAATTCCAAAATACCCTCATTACATTGTTTTTATTGTGTTTGATGTTCTTTATATCCACTTAATTACTCATAATGTTATTGGTGGAACATATTGGGTTGTTTAAGTATATTTAATCATTTTATGAACTTTGTACAATGCATTTTCATGTGTTTTATTTTCATATGTTTTATGAACTTTGTACAATGTGTTGTCATATGGTGGATGAAGCCCATCCCCAACTAAATGTGTTGTGAGGGTTGTATGAAAATAGATGAATAGTATATATGTTGTCATATGGTGAATGAAGCCCATCCCCAACTAAATGTGTTGTGAGGGTTGTATGAAAAGAGATAAAGTGAAATAATTAATATGCATATAATTGTTGTGAGGTTTTTATGAAAAACGATGTTGTGATCTTTTTATGAAAATAGATGAATGGTATACTTAATATGCATATCATTCCTATGTGTATTTTACGATAATATAGTTGCACGATGTGATGTCATGAGTTGAATCCTACCTTACATATACACACGTCTAATTCCACGTGGAAATCACTATACATGCCTAAAAAAATCCCTCATCATGTATTATTGTTATCCATTGAACATGTTGGTTTGATGTATGCCTCTTCCAATGGATAATGTAGATAAATAGCCATATCTAAATTAATACACACGTCATTTATATTCCTCCTATATGAGGTACACATGTTCATTTGATGTGCCACTATGCCTCTTCCAAAGGAGGCATGCAGATGAATCGCCATATCTAAATTAATATGCATGTCATTTCTATTCCTATTTCACGAAGTAAGAAATTTTTTAAGCATGGTCATAACAAGATGACTCTCTTATGATATATAGTTGGTGGGTTCATCTATTGAGGTATCAATGTAATATGTGTATGTATTACATATAACATATGTTATATGTATTACATGTAACATATGTTATATGTAATACATGTAACATATGTTACATGTAATACATGTTACATGTGTCTTGGACATCATAAACAAATGATGTTTGTTAATGACGATATTATTTCCCTCACAATTTTCCAAGATTTTCTCATGTTAGTTGAGGAAAAAGAATATGGCCCTCACTGTTCAACAACAAAGGTATTCCAACAGAGAACAAACATCTTCAGTAACCAATCACATAACCAGATTAGAGATCAACACACCGATGTTTTCACGTGGTAAAACCCCTACGGGGAAACATCCACGACCCCAGCCAACAAGGCCACTTGGAACAGTTTATTAGTGTAAATAAAAATATTATAGAGAGATTTTACAAGAGAATTTCTCACAATCGATCATCGGCAAATGAACCTCCATGCTATTTAAATAGAGATCATGGACCAATCGAGTGTTAAGCCATGGATCAATGGTCGTTAAGATTGAGGAGAGTATGAACTGTCAGATCACTCTATGTCGTGAACATATCGTGACCGTCGTATTTCCTAACTACAAATGCATATTAATGCATACTAAAGAAACACACTACAAAACACACTTTTACCTAACGACATATTAGACCAAGTAGATCTTAACTAACTCCTAAGTGTCTAAATATCCTAACATCCCCCCTTAAGAACAACCTGGGATAGGATTGAAGGATTTACAATTGTGACACAATAGGAGAAGGAAGGAGGCATTAGAGCCTATCCCCCCTTAATGAAAATTTCTTGAACTCCTAACATAGATCGAAGTTTGGAAAAATTCACTTCTGTAAGAGACTTTGTGAAAATGTCTGCAACTTGATCTTTTGTAGGGAAAAAGAGCACATCAATAACTTGATCATGAATTATCTTTCTGATGAAGTGCATGTGTAGCTCGATGTGTTTGCTACGTTGATGTTGAACTGGGTCTTTGGCAAGCTTGATGGCACTTTGATTGTCACACCAAAGGCTGGTCAGATGCTAGTGCTGGAATCCAAATTCTGAAAGGATCTGTCAAAGCCATAGGGCTTCCTGACTTGCATTTACCACTTCTCGGTACTCTGCTTCTACCGAAGAAAGTCCAATAGACTGTTGTTTCTTACAAGCCCAAGTGACAGGTCCTAAACCAAGGTTGAAAACATAACCTGCAGTGGAATTTCGATCATCAGGGTCGTCGGCCTAATCTGAATTAGTGAAACCAACCAATAAAGGAGGCCCATCTGAACTGTAATGTATCCTGAACTGAACTGTACCACGGACATAGAGAAGTATCCTTTTAGCCGCTTTCCAATGGTTTTCATGAGGTGTTTTCATATACCGGGCAACAAGACCAACAACAAAGGAAAGATCAGGATGGGTATGAGTCAAGTATAAAAATATACCAACTAACTGATGGTACATGGTGGCATCAACTTTAGGAGAAGTGCTGGTGACAGTAAGCTTGACTCTAGATTGGAAGGGAGAAGTGGTTGGTTTACAATCATCCATGTGAAAGCGACAAAGAAGGTCACAAGCATACTAAGACTGGGAAAGAAAAATTCCTTCATTGGTTTGTCAAACTTGGAGGCCAAGGAAATAGTGAAAAAAGCCTAAGTTGTTCATTTCAAATTTCTTCTTAAGGTTGGTTTGCACATGGTTTAAAAGTTTTGGGTCACTACCAGTAAGGATAAGGTCATCAACATAAAGGAAAAGGATTATGAGATGGATTCCTACTTTCTTGGTATAGCCATTAGGATCAGAATGGCATCTAGAGAAGCCAATGGCAATAAGAAAGCTGTCCATTTTGGCATACCAAGCTCGAGGAGATTACTTGAGACCATAAAGCAATTTCTTGAGGCGACAAACAAGGCTAGAGTCATTCTGGACATATCCAGGAGGTTGTTCCATGCATATTTCTTATTTCAAATCACCATGCAAGAAGGAAGATTTAACATCCATCTGATGGACCTCCCATTTATGTGAGGCGACAAGGGAAAGAACAAGGCAGATTGAATTCATTTTGGCTACAGGGGAAAAGGTTTCATTATAGTCAATTCCTTCAACTTGGGAAATTCCTTTGGCAACTAACCGAGCCTTGTGTCTTTCAACACTTCCATCTGATGCATACTTAGTTCTGTAGACCCATTTACATCTGACAAGTTTTCTTCCTTTTGGAAGAGGTACAATATCCCAAGTATTGTTTTCCATTAAAGAACGATACTCTTCATTCATTGTTGTATCCAAATCAGGATGACCACCGAAAAGATCACCAACTGCTTCTCATGTTGAACGGACCCATCTAGGAAGCGGTGGAACTGATGCTTGTTCAGTTTCAAAGGACTCATCTAGAGGAATGTAAGCAGGTGGAAGTGGATTATCATCCTCACTTTCATCATATGAAGAAGAAACCATAATAGGAACAAAAGAAGGCACAAATGTTGAAGATGGCTTACAAGCCGAAGAAGGCAAAACCGTCGAATTAGGCTCGCAGGCCAAGAGATTTTCATCAAATTTAACATCTCTTTTAAGAATAATTTAATTTCAATTTGGTTGAAGAATTCTATAACCTTTGACATCTTCAGAATAACCAACAAATATACACTTCTCACTTTTAGGCTGCAATGCTTTCCTTTTCTCATCAGGAATGTTAGCCCATGCTATACTTCCAATTACACAGAAGTGACTTACATCTGGTTTAATTTTAGTCCAAGCTTCTTCCAGTGTTATATTTTTAAGAGCCTTTGTGGGAGTGCGATTGACTATGTAATTTGCACAGTTGATCGCTTCCGCCCAATACTTTAGACTTAATCCCTTAGATTGGATCATACAATTTGCCATTTCTTTTAATGTGTGGTTCTTTCGTTCAACAACACCATTTTGTTGTGGTGTATATGGAACAGTGTGTTGCATTTGGATGCCCTATGTAGTGCAATAACTTGTAAAATTATTGTTCACATATTTGTCTCCATTATCTATTCTTAACTTTTGAATTTGATGTCCAGATTTCTTTTTAACAAAATCCTTGTACGCCAAAAACTTGTCAAAATATTCACTCTTAAGTTTCAAGAAGTAAAACCAAGTACGTCTGGAAAAATCATCAATGAAAGTTAAGAAATACTTGCACCCAGAAAAGGAAGGAGAAGAAAGTGGAACACACAAATCACTGTGAACAAGATGTAAAGGGCCTGAGGCATGCCAAGAGGCATGTTTGTCAAAACTGTCCCAATGATGTTTGTCGAGAACACAACTAACACAAACACCATCTCTGCATGAAACAAGAGGAAGACCAATCACCATCTGTTGATTATATAGTTGTTGCAATGAGCGATAGTTTAGATGATCAAACCGCTCATGCCAAAGTTTTCTCAAGTCATCGCTATGAGCAACAAAAACTAATGAAAAATCTGATGACCCAAAGTTGTCAAACTTGTAAAACCTGGTAATATCATCAACAATTCCAATTTCAATAACATGCTTAGGATCTTTTAGATCCTTGATTACAACTTGGTGAGGTGAAAACTCGACGGTTTTACCTTCACCTGAATGAGTGATTTGATATACTGATAGAAGG
>SNQJ01S0019530.1:51865-72881 GCA_010110895.2 Picea sitchensis | reverse complement strand
TCATCTTGTACTTGAACATTTAAGTGGGGTAAAAGGAGGTTTCCCCCTCGAAGAGGCTTATTATCTGAAATTATCTCTTTTTCAAGGTGTTGGGTACTTTTTCTGAGGTTTTTCTATGCTATATTGATATTTGGTTCTTAAAAAGGTATCCCAACTCCCACAAGACAAGTCAATCAAGTATAAATTTCTGCAGTGTAATGTTACGCCAAACAGAAGAGATCTTTCTTCCTCCTCCTCCCTCCTTTATATAGATTTACTAAGTCAGTTCTTTTCCCAAAATCCATTTTAATTTACTGTTCATTAATTTAATTCATAATAATCCTCCTTGTACATGTGTCACCCATCCCCTTAATTCCTCCAAAAACTAATTTCTTTAATTAATTAATTACCCTTATTTCCCTCACCCACCTAGAGTCACTCCTAGAATCGCTCATAGGTGTCCCCAAATTCCCTTACAGGTTTTAATGACTTTCCCCATTATTGATTTTCTATTTCAATTTAATTTAGAAGGTTCTTTAATGCTAGATACCTTATTAAGTTAGACTTTATGATTTTTCCTTGTGTTTCCCCTTTCTTTTTATGTTTCCTACTTTTTCCTAGTTTCCTATTATTTTAGATTTCTCTCTTTCCCTCTTCATTTAACTTGAAAAGGCATGTGCAGAAACTTACCCCTTTTCCCTTTTTCATTTTAATGAATGCATTTTTAATTAGCATAATATAGTAAAACAATTATCTCGCCTTTTTAAATTTTTATCCCAAATGATTTTTATAAATCAATTTAATTGCTTACCCCCTTCTTGTCACAAGATTAATGAAGATTATCATATTTTTATTTTTATTTTTATGTATATATATGTATTTTATAAATAGATAAAAAATTTATCACAAGTATAATTTAGACCTAGACTTTATTTTCCCAGGTTGGGCGACTTTTTATTAGGGGAAAAGTTTTAAATCTTCCTTAACACATTATTCATCCTAAATCCATCTAGGTTTATCGAATTATTAAATAACAACACGACATGCCCTTCAGGATGCACTAGGTGCTCCAAGGGTGTCCCTCGCCTCTTTTTGTTTCTTGTGCGCGATGTTCCCTTCAGGATGCACTACGTGCTCCAAGGTTTCCACTCGCCTCTTTCCATTTTCCTTGCGCGACGTTCCCTTCAGGACGCACCACGTGCTCCAAGGGTACCACTCACCTCTTGACTGACTTGGTAGACATCAAAAACCCCTAGAGTCAATACTCTGCTAGATGATCTTGAGGGAGACTAAGGGCCTCTAAGGAATAAGGCCCCTGCCTTATTGCGTGCCCCTTAGAATCATCGTGAGAAACTATCGCAGTCTTCCCTCACGACATCGTGGGTCCTCTCAAACTAGGTAATTGTTAACCTATAGTTCGAGCCACGACGAGAGTGCTAGTAGGCTATGGTAGGGCTGTTGTCTGCACCTCTCCCTCAACATATCTAGTAGTCCTGCGTGATCCTACATCATCAACGAATCATGTTAGAAATATATCCATAATCATATCATCTAATAAGATGAAATAATATCACATATAAAACAATCAAATCCCAATAGTTCACTCCCTGACACGATCCAGAGTCCAAGGGATTCCACCGATGTCTCTGCATCCTCGAGGTCCAAAATCCTGCACACTTAGTAAACCTGAGTCAATAACACCTGTCTATGTTAGTGCAACAAAACAACATGTTATCAACCATAATGCCTCAAAATCAAAATCAATGCTTAATAGTATAATAATCCAGATCACTTGCGAGCAAGTGTCCTCAAGGGATAATATCGCTCAGTGTGCGCAAGAGAGGGATGTTATAATTTTCCTATGTTAGGACCTCTTACTAAGATAGGCGAGTGATATTTACCCAACACACTACCAATTAGATACCACATTATCTACCATCAAATGGACACAACGAAAAATTCTCTCTACCAATGATTCGTAATATGCCATGTAGATAACACTCGCACTCACATGCCAACATGTACCTCAAACCCTAAGGGATATCAATATGCACCCTACAAAAAAGCACTTAATTATCTATATGTTTTATATGCTAGGATATATACTTTTCAATCTAAAACACTTTTACATGAGTCTATTGTATATTTTAGATCGAACGATATGCATCCAAACATATAGAACGTTAAATGCTCTCTTGCAAGGTGCATATTGTTTGTCGCCGCTAAGGACCCTAAATGTCTTTTCATGGTTTCAAGGTGAGAGTGGTTTCTCTTGTATTGGTATAATGATACCCTATTCTTGTTTTGGAAAAGAAATAAGGAAAACCTACAGGGATCTTAATATTTTCTGTGGTTGAGACCCCTCAGGGCTCTTAAAAATTTCCATTATTGAGACCCTTAGATATTTTCCTTTGTTAGGACCCCTCACCAACATCGACACATGATATAGTAGTGTACCCTATTCCCCTCTCCATTAGATACCATACATACCACATTATCTACCATCTAATAGACATAGCGAAAAATACTCTCTACCAATGATCGACATTCATGTGCCAACATGTAAGAAATATCAATATGCACCCCACAAGAGAGAACTTAATGCTCTATATCCTTAAATATATACCTTTCAAACTTAATGTTCTATATTCTTAAATATATACCTTTAAATCTAAAACACTTTTAGATCAGATGGTATATTTTAGATCAAACAATATGTATCCCAACATATAAAGCATTAAATGCTCTATGCATGGTGCATATTGATTGCCAACACTAAATACCTTACCACTCAACATACATTAAATACAACCATGGGGGTTTTACACAACAAGACGTCAAAAATAACTGTCAATAGGATATCATGTGCATAAAGCCCATGATATGGCATTCAATGAGGCAGCACAAGGTGCTTAGAGCTGGCCATGGTAGGACATGCTTGGTTGATGTGTCTATTGAAATACATGAGTCTTAAAAGGAATGCATTGGCCATGACAAAGATTGCATTTATGGTGTGATATCAGAAGTTAATTGAACATGTAAAAGCGCTCATCTTTTTTTTAATATGGATAATAACACACAAATTTGTGTACAATTAACTCCCATCAACATAATTATATACTTGGATTCCTTGTGCCATTATATAAATAATTTTTACAATTAACTCCCATCAACAAAATTATATACTTGGATTCCATATGCCATTTAAGGGAGAGGAGGTAGAGAGAAGATATCAGGCAAGCAACAACAAATCTATCTTAGGTAGGGCAAGCTCAAGGGAATATGGCCTATGCTTTCCAGACCCATATATAAGGGTATTTATTTCATTCAAGATTATACTTTCATAATCACTTTCAAAGAGATTTTGTAGAGGCACTACTTAGGGTCGGTAGGACCCACACTTTCGAATTCCCATCTGACTTCTCTGACCGTAAAATACATGATTTTCAATCGCAGAAAAAGAAAGAAACGGAAAAGATACTCAATCGAGAGTAAGTAAACATAATTATAT
The DNA here is from genome assembly GCA_010110895.2 of Picea sitchensis. Lineage (NCBI taxonomy): Eukaryota > Viridiplantae > Streptophyta > Pinopsida > Pinales > Pinaceae > Picea > Picea sitchensis. Next base: position 69,391 of record SNQJ01S0019530.1, on the reverse strand, counting down.
GCATAAATAATATATCTCATCTATGCAGATTGAATCATGCGGAAAGTCGTACAAATTAAATATGTTTGCCTTTTTTTTTTGAGAGAAATTGTACATAAAAAATTAATCTCCCTAGGCCTGATCTCTCTTAGGTTATGTAATGGACCCACATACAACCCTATCATATGGTATGTATAGCATTGACTTACTATCCAAAAAACATTACACATCTACAAATGTGAATAATTACAATACGAAGATGAAATTCCAAAATACCCGCATTGCATTATGTTTGATGTTATTTATATCCACTTAGTTACTCATAATGTTATTAGTAACTCATAATGTTATTAGTGGAACATATTAGGTTGTTTAAGTATCTTTAATCATTTTATAAACTTTGTACAATGCATTTTCATATGTTTTATGAACTTTGTACAATGCATTGTCATATGGTGGAGGAAGCACATCCCAACTAAATGTGTTGTATGAAAATAGATAAAGTGAAATAATTAATATGCATATCATTCCTAAATGTTTGTGAGGTTTTTATGAAAAGAGATGAAGTGGTATAATTAACATGCATATCATTCCTATTTCACATGGAAACATTAAATTAATATATGTGTAGATTGATGTTAATAGTTGCACTGTGTGATGTCATGAGTTGAACCCTACCTTACATATACACACATATAATTCTATGTGGCAATCACTATATACATGCCTAAAAAAATATCTCATCATGTATTATTGTTATCGAGTGAACATGTTGGTTTGATGTGCCACTAAGCCTCTTCCACTGGATACATGTAGATAAATAGCCCCTCTATAGAGGGTGGGAGGGGGGGGCATTATTAGAGAATTATCTAAATCATGTATCACTGTTATCCAATGCACATGTTGGTTTGATGTCTCACTATGCCTCTTCAAATGGAAACTAATCTCTTTATTATAAATAATTTATTGGATGTCGAGGGTTTTTCATAAAATTTATCAAATGCATCCATCAGCTCCTTCGTTGTAGATAAATAACCATATATAAATCATGTATCATTGTTATCCATTGTAGATAAATAACCATATCTAAATCATGTATCATTGTTATCACATGTTGGTTTGATGGGTTTGATGTGCCATTGTGCCTCTTCCAATGGATGCATGTCTATAAATAGCCATATCAATCATGTAACACTGTTATCTATAAATAACCATGTATATAAATAGCCATATCTAAATTAATATGCATGTCATTTCTATTCCTCTTTTATGAAGTACACATGTTCGTTTGGTACACATTTTCGTTTGATGTGCCACTATGCCTCTTCCAAGATAAATAGCCATATGTAAATTAATATGAACATGTCATTTCTATTCCTTGTATATGAAGTAATATCTTCCAACAGATACATGTAGATAAATAGCCATATGTAAATTAATATTCATGTCATTTCTATTCTTTCTATATGAAGTAGTAATCATATAAAGAAACTTGTAGAAAAAATTTAAGCATGGTCATACAAAGACGACTCTCTTCTGGAAAGATAGTTGGGTTCCTCTATTGATATTACTACTTGGGTTAATCTATTGAGGTATCATGTAATATGTATCTTGCCCATCATAAACGAACATGATGTTAATGACAACAATGTTTCCATGATAATATTCCAAGATCTTGGAAGGTTAGTCGAGGAAAAATAATATGGCCCTCACAAGTTTCCAACGATTCCTTACCTCAAATAATGATGATAGGATGGAATCATGAATTTCCCCTCCCATTCCATTCATAGTTCTTACATTTCCTTTCATGGTTTTGCACATGTAATGATTTGGTTTTTTTTGAATGGATAAGAATTTCTTATTCATGGTTCCTACATGTTGATTCATGGTTTCAAGCCGAGAGTCATTTATCTTGTATCGGTATAATGATACCCTTTATAAGAATTTCCTATTCATGGTTCCTACATGTCGGTTAATGGTTTAAAGCCGAGAGTGATTTCTCTTATATCGGTATAATGATACCCTATAAATTCATGTTTTGGAAAAGCAATAAGTAAAACCTATGGGGCTCTTAATATTTTTCAGACCCCTCGCAAAATTTTATATATCTTTATCTAAAATTACATCCTTCATTGAATTTTATCAATAAAGTTTTGATAAAATCAATCATTAAAACTGAAATCAATCATAAAAACCTATGGGATCTTTAATTTTTTACATTGTTAGGACTTCTCACTAACATGGGTGAGTGATATCTACTCGACACACTACCAATAAAATTTAGTGTACCCTCTTACCCTATCCATTAGATACCACATTATCTACCATCCAAAGGACACAACAAAAAAGGATCTCTACGAATGATTGATAATATACCACATAGGTATCAATGGCACTCACATGCGAACATGTACCTCAAACCCTAAGGGCTATCAATATGCACCCCACAACAAAGCAGTTAATGCCCTATATTCTGGGATATATATATTTATATCTAAATAAATTTTAGATCTGATTGTCTAATTTAGATAGAGGTATATATATCCGAACATATAGAACATTAAATGCTCTCTTGCATGGTGCATATTGTTTGCCAACACTAAGGACCCTAAATGCCCGTTCATGGTTTCAAGGTGAGAGTGGTTTCTCTTGTATTGATATAATGGTACCTTATTCATGTTTTGGAAAATCAATAAGGAAAACCTATAGAGCTCTTAATATTTTCCATTGTTGAGACCCCTCAGGGCTTTTAAAATTTTCCATTATTGAGATCCTTAGATCTTTTCCTTTGTTAGGACCCCTCACCAACATGGACAAGCGACGTAATGGTGTATCATCTTCCCCTCTCCATTAGATACCATACATACCACATTATCTTCCATCTAATAGACACAACAAAAAAGGCTCTCTACCAATGATCGACATTCATGTGCCAACAAGTACCTCAAACCTTAAGGGATATCAATATGCACCCCACAACATAGCAGTTAATGCTCTATATGATGTAATATAAACCTTTCAATCTAAATTTATTTTAGATCAAATGGTATATTTTATATTGAACCATACGTATCCCAACATACAGAGCATTAAATGCTCTGTTGCATGGTTCATATTGATTTCCAATGCTAAAGACCTTTCCAATCAACAACATTAAACATTAAATACAGTCGTAGGGGTTTTACACAACGAGCCGTCAAAAATCACTGTCAATATGATATCACTGTCAAAAACCATTGTCAATATGATATCAGGTCCATAAAGCCTATGTTGTGGCATTGAATGAGGCAACACAAGGTGCTTAGAGCTTGCCATGGTAGGACATGCCTGGTTGATGTGTCTATTGGAAGAAATGAGTATTAAAAGGAATCCATTGGCCATGACAAAGATTGCATTTATGGTGTGATATCAAAAGTTAATTGAACATGTAAAAGCACTCATCTTTTTTCTAAATATCAATAATAACACGCAAATTTGTGTCTAATTGTGTTCGTGTGCTGATAACTCTAACAAAAAAAAAAAAAAAAAACAACTATATAAATAATTTGTACAATTAACTCCCATCAACAGAATTATATACTTGGTTTCGATATGCCATTTAAGCAAATTAAATCTGTTTGCCCTTTTTTTTAGAGAAATGGTACATAAAAATTTAATCCCCCTAGGCCTGATCTCTTTGTTAGGTTATGTAATGGATGGAGTCATTTTCTAATGAGCTATAATTGGCAACTGTTGGAATGTTGTTTTCTAGACTGAATGTCAGAAGTTTCATACTGTGTATATATGGATGAAAAATCGAAGGTGAAGATGCATAAATGCTATGTAGACTATTTGTTTCTTTTGGTGTTCTACCCCATCTGGGTTGTAGATTTGTGGAACTCCTCTACTCTCTAGAGTAAAATATTAAGTAATGTTCATATTATGTTTGTTTCATATGGATAAATTAAGGATACCAGCTAGATACCTAAGTAAGGTATACTGCGTACAACATAGTCGCATTCATGTTCCTGGCAATTGAGGAGTAAGGAGATCAATGGTGTTTATATCAGTAGAATTTATATAATTTTAGTTGGCTTTATTTTTTATCTAATATTGTGGCCTATTTCGGCTTCATAGGCCATTCATTCAACCCTTTCCGAATTTGGGGTGTTCGATTTATTTTTGAGGTAATTTTGTGGTTGTTGGATTTATTTTTTTATCTAATATTGTGGCTTTTGGGATTCATAGGCCATTCATTCAACCTTTTCTGAATTTCTTTCAACCTTTCTGAATTTGGGGTGAAAGCTAGCCCTAGCCCTTGACATTTAGTATACAAAGTTTAAAAAATCTAGCTCAAATATAGTGTACATAAATCTAGTCCAAATATAGTGTACAAAGTTGATAAAATCATTGTTTGATAAGCCATTAAAATACATATGCACTAATTTTTTTTATCCAACATAATTTAATGGGGTTAATGTAAATGTTATCTAACAAAATGTGAAAAACATATATCTATTAACATAATTTAATGGAGTTAACGTAAATGCAATCTAATAAAATGTGAAAAGTTTGCATAATTTTATGTGCATCACTTTTATATATATATATATTCTAAATGTTGCATTCTCATTAATGGATGGTGATCTTGCATTGATAGATCAATACTACAGGGACAATATGATAGGGTTTCATGTTGTCTCATAAACTTTTGACTTCAATACTTGTGGGGATTCCACCACATGGACGGGTCATTGCACTATAGGTACAATACAAATCATGAAACTTCATATTACGTTCAACGATAGTTATCCTCACCATTTTAATGGGGCGAGGATAGCCATCATCGATCATGGTGTGGTGTTGCATGATTTATTATACATCTGTCATACAATGAACTTTTCATGTGGCAGTCTCTCCACGAACATTGCAAGTGAAATTTTTGTGGAACCACATGCAATCCTATCATATGCTCAGTTTGCATTGACTTACTATCGCGAAAACATTACACATTTACAAATGTGAATCATTATAATACGAAAGTGAAATTCCAAAATACCCTCATTAAATTTTGTTTATTGTGTTTGATGTTCTTTATATCCACTTAATTACTCATAATGTTATTAATGGAACATATTGGGTTGTTTAAGTATATTTAATACTTTTATGAACTTGTTACAATGCATTTGCATGTGTTTTATTTTCATATGTTTTATGAACTTTGTACAATGCATTGTCATATGGTGGATGAATCCCATCCCCAACTAAATGTGTTGTGAGGGTTGTATACAAAGAGATAAAGTGAAATAATTAATATGCATATCATTGTTGTGAGGTTTTTATGAAAAGAGATGTTGTGAGGTTTTTATGAAGAGAGATACATGTTTTTGTGAGGTTTTTATGAAAAGAGATGAATGGTATACTTAATATGCATATCATTCCTATGTGTATTGACGATAATATAGTTGCATGATGTGATTTCATGAGTTAAATCCTACCTTACATATACACACGTCTAATTACATGTGGCAATCACTACACATGCCTAAAAAAAATCCCTCGTCATGTATTATTGTTATCCACTGAACATGTTGGTTTGACGTATGCCTCTTCCAATGGATAATGTAGATAAATAGCCATATCTAAATTAATATGCATGTCATTTATATTCCTCATATATGAAGTACACATCTTCGTTTGATCTTCCACTATGCCTCTTCCAAAGCAGGCATGTAAATGAATCACCATATCTAAATTAGTATGCATGTCATTTCTATTCCTATTTCATGAAGTAAGAAATTTTTTAATCATAGTCATACCAAAACAACTCTCTTATGATATATAGTTGGTGGGTTCATCTATTGAGGTATCAATGTAATATGTGTATGTATTACATTAAATTGTTATATGTATTACATGTAACATATGTTATATGTGTTACATGTATTGCATATAACATATGTTACATGTAATACATATAACATATGTTACATGTAATACATATAACATATGTTACATGTAATACACATAACAATGTAATATGTGTCTTGGCCATCATAAAAAAATGATGTTTGTTAATGACGATATTATTTCTCTCACAATTTTCCAAGATCTCCTCACCTTAGTTGAGGAAAACGAATATGGCCCTCACAAGTTTCCAACCATTCCTTACCTCAAATCACGATGATAGGATGAAATCATGAATTGCCCCTCCCATTCCATTCATAGTTCTTACATGTCCTTTCATGGTTTGGAACATGTAATAATTTATCTTTTGTCGAGTGGATAAGAATTTCCACTTCATGGTTCCTACATGTCGGTTCATGGTTTCAAGCTGAGAGTGATTTCTCTTGTATTGGTATAATGACACCCTATAGATTCATGTTTTGGAAAAAGCAATAAGGAAAACCCCTCCCATTGGGGTTCTTAATATTTTTATGGTGGACACCCCTCCTTTATCGAACATTACATCCATCATTGACTTTTATTGATAAAATTTTGATCAAATCAATCATTAAAACAAAAATCAATCATAAGGAATTTATAGCTTTATCGAACATTACATTGACTTTTATTGATCAAATTTTGATCAAATCAATCATAAGTATTTTCCTATGTTAGGACCTCTTACTAAGATAGGCGAGTGATATTTACCCGACACACTACCAATTAGATACCACATTATCTACCATCCAATGGACATAATGAAAAATGCTCTCTACCAATGATTGGTAATATGCCATGTAGATAACACTCACACTCACATGCCAATATGTACCTGAAACCCTAAGGGATATCAATATGAACCCCACAAAAGAGCACTTAATGCTCTATATGCTCTATATGTTGGGATATATACATTTCAATCTAAAACACTTTTACATGAGATTGTAAATTTTATATCGAACGATATATATCCAAACATATAGAACATTAAATGCTCTCTTGCAGGGTGCATATTGTTTGTCGGTGCTAAGGACCCTAAATGTTTGTTCATGGTTTCAAGGTGAGAGTGGTTTCTCTTGTATTGGTATAATGATACCCTATTAATATTTTGGAAAATAAATAAGGAAAACCTATAGGGATCTCAATATTTTCCGTGGTTGAGACCCCTCAGGGTTCTTAAAAATTTCCATTATTCAAACCCTTATATCTTTTCCTTTGTCAGGACCCCTCACCGACATCAACACATGATATAGTAGCGTACCCTATTCCCCTCTCCATTAGATACCATACATACCACATTATCTACCATCTAATAGACATAGAAAAAGAGACTATCTACCAATGATCAACATTCATGTTCCAACATGTAAGAAATATCAATATTCACCCCACAATAGAGCACTTAATTCTCTATATGCTTAAATATATACCTTTCAAACTTAATGCTCTATATGCTTAAATCTATACCTTTCAATCTAAATCACTTTTAGATCAGATGGTATATTTTAGATCAAACAAATGTATCCCAACATATAAAGCATTAAATGCTTGGTGCATGGTGCATATTGATTTCCAACACTAAAGACCTTGCCACTTAGCATACATTAAATACAACCATGGGGGTTTTACACAACAAGACGTCAAAAATCACTGTCAAATACATTAAATACAACCATGGGGGTTTTACACAACAAGACGTCAAAAATCATTGTCAATAGGATATCATGTGCATAAAGCCTATGCTATGGCATTCAATGAGGCAACACAAGGTGCTTAGAGTTGGCCATGGTAGGACATGCTTGGTTGATGTGTCTATTGGAAGACATGATTCTTAAAAGGAATGGATTGGCCATGAAAAACATTGCATTTATGGTGTGATATCACAAGTTAATTGAACATGTAAAAGCGCTCATCTTTTTTTTTTTAATATGGATAATAACACGCAAATTTGTGTATAATTAACCCCCATCAACCTAATTATATACTTGGATTCCTTATGCCATTATATAAATAATTTGTACTATTAACTCCCATCAACGGAATTATATACTTGGATTCCATATGCCATTTAAGGGAGAGGAGGTAGAGAGAAGATCTCAGGCAAGCAACAAGAGATCTATCTCAGGTAGGGCAAGTTCAAGGGATGATGGCCTATGCTTTCCAAACCTATATATAAGGGTATTTATTTCGTTCAAGATCATACTTCCGGAATCACTTTCAAAGGGATTTTGTAGAGGCACTACTTAAGGATGGTAGGACCCATGCTTTCGAATTCCCAACCAATTGCTCTGATTGTAAAATATAGGATTTACAATCGTAGTAAAAGAAAGAAATGGAACGGATACTCAATAGAGAGTGAGTAAACATAATTATATGCATAAAGAATATATCTCATCTATGCAAATAGAATCATGTGGAAAGCCGTACAAACTAAATCTATTTGCCTTTTTTTTTGGGAGAGAAATTGCACATAAAAATTTAATCTCCCTAGGCCTCTTCTCTCTTAAGTTATGTAATGGACCCACATGCAACCCTATATGGTATGTGTAGCATTGACTTACTATCCCAAAAACATTACACATCTACACATGTGAATCATTACAATACGAAGATGAAATTCCAAAATATCTTTAATTGCATTATGTTTGATGTTATTTATATCCACTTAGTTACTCATAATGTTATTAGTGGAACATATTAGGTTATTTAAATATCTTTAATCATTTTATAAGCTTTGTACAATGCATTTTATTTTCATATGTTTTATGAACTTGAACTTTGTACAATGCATTCTAATATGGTGTACGAAGAACATCCCCACTAAATGTATAATGTGTTAACTAAATGTGTAATGTGTTGTGAGGGTGGTATGAAAAGAGATAAAGTGAAATAATTAATATGCATATCATTAATAATTAATGTGTTGTGAGGGTGGTATGAAAATAGATAAAGTGAAATAATTAATATGCATATCATTCCTAAATGTGTTGAGGTTTTTATGAAAAGAGATGAATTGGTATAATTAAGATGCATATCATTCCTATTTTACATGGAAAAACTAAATTAATATATGTGTAGGTTGATGATAATAGTTGCACGATGTGATTTTATGAGTTGAACCCTACCTTACATATACACACGTCTAATTCTACATGGAAATCACTATATACATGCCTCAAAAAAATCTCTCATCATGTATTATTGTTATTCAATGCACTTGTTGGTTTGATGTGCCACTAAGCCTTTCCAATGGGTACATGTAGATAAATAGCCATATCTAAATCATGTATCATTGTTATCCAGTGCACATGTTGGTTTGATGTCTCACTATGTCTCTTCCAATGGAAAATAATGGCTTTATTAGAAATACTTTATTGGACGTCGAGGGTTTCTCATACAATTTATCCAATGCATCCCATCAACTCCTTCGTTGTAGATAAATAGCCATATCTAAATCAGGTATCATTGTTATCCATTGTAGATAAATAACCATATCTAAATCATGTATCACTGTTATCATATCTTGGTTTGATGGGTTTGATGTGCCACTATGCCTCTTCCAATGGATACATGTAGATAAATAGCCATATTAATCATGTACCATTGTTATCTATAAATAACTATATAGATAAATAGCCATATCTAAATTAATATGCATGTCATTTCTATTCCTCTTTTACACATGTTCGTTTGATATGCCACTATGCCTCTTCCAAGATAAATAGCTATATGTAAACTAATATGCATGTCAGTTCTATTCCTCCTATATGAAGTAATATCTTCCAACGGATACATGTAAATAAATAGCCATATTTAAATTAATATTCATGTCATTTATATTCCTTCTATATGAAGAAGGAATCATATAAAGAAACTTGTAGAAATTTTTTAAGCATGGTCATACAAAGACGACTCTCTTCTCGAAAGATAGTTGGGTTCATCTATTGATATTACTAGTTGGGTTAATCTATTGAGGTATCATGTAATATGTATCTTCCCCATCATAAACGAAGCAATAATCATATAAAGAAACTTGGTCAAAAATTTTAAGCATGGTCATACAAAGACGACTCTCTTCTCGAAAGATAGTTGGGTTCATCTATTGATATTACTAGTTGGGTTAATCTATTGAGGTATCATGTAATATGTACCTTGCCAATCATAAACGGACATGATGTTAATGACAAGATTCTTTCCCATAATATTCCAAGATCTTGGAAGCTTAGTCGAGGAAAAATAATATGGCCCTCTCCAACGATTCCTTACCTCAAATCATGATGATAGGATGGAATCATGAATTTCCCCTCCCATTTCATTCATAGTTCTTACATTTCCTTTCATGGTTTTGCACCTTTCATGGTTTTGCACATGTTGATTTGTTTTTTGTCGAATGGATAAGAATTTCCTATTCATGGTTCCTACATGATTCATGGTTTCAAGCCGAGAGTGATTTATCTAATATTGGTATAATGATACTCTATATAAGAATTTCCTATTCATGGTTCCTACATGTCGATTAATGGTTTCAAGCCGAGAGTGATTTCTCTTATATCGGTATAATGATACCCTATAAATTCATGTTTTGGAAAAGCAATAAGGAAAACCTATGGGGTTCTTAATATTTTTCAGAACCCTCGCAAAAGTTTATATAGATTTATTGAACATTACATCCTTCATTGACTTTTCTCGATAAAGTTTTGATCAAATCAATCATTAAAACTGAAATCAATCATAAAAACCTATGGGATATTTAATTTTTTCCGTTGTGAGGACCTCTCATTAATAGGAGTGACTGATATCTACTCGACACACTACCAATAATTTTTAGTCTACCCTCTTCCCCTATCCATTAGATACCACATTATCTACCATCCAAAGGACACAACAAAAAAGGATCTCTATGAATGATTGATAGTATACCACATAGGTATCACTGGCACTCACATGCGAACATGTACCTCAAACCCTAAGGGCTATCAATATGCACCCCACAACAGAGCACTTAATTCCCTATATGATAGGATATATATCTTTCAATCTAAATAAATTTTCTATCAGATTGTCTAATTTAGATTGAACGATATATATCCCAACATATAGAACATTAAATGATCTATTGTACAGTGCATATTGTTTGCCAACACTAAGGACCCTAAATACCCATTCATGGTTTCAAGGTGAAAGTGGTTTCTCTTCTATTGATATAATGGTACCTTATTCATGTTTTGGAAAAGCAATAAGGAAAACCTATAGATCTCTTAATATTTTCCATTGTTGAGAGCCCTCAGGGCTCTTAAAATTTTCCATTATTGAGATCCTTAGATCTTGCTCTTAAAATTTTCCATTATTGAGATCCTTAGATCTTTTCCTTTGTGAGGACCCCTCACCAACATGGACAAGTGACATAATGTTGTACCATATTCCCCTCTCCATTAGATACCATGCATACCACATTATCTGCCATCTAATAGACACACCAAAAAAGGCTCTCTACCAATGATCGACATTCATGTGCCAACAAGTACCTCAAACCTTAAGGGATATCAATATGCACCCCGCAACATAAGAGTTAATGCTATATATGATGGAATATAAACCTTTCAATCTAAAACACTTTTAGATCAAATGGTATATTTTAGATCGAACCATATGTATCCCAACATATAGAGCATTAAATGCTCTGTTGCATGGTGCATATTGATTACCAATGCTAAAGACCTTGCTAATCAACAACATGAAACATTAAATACAGTCGTGGGGGTTTTACACAACGAGACGTTAAAATTCACTGTCAATATGATATCACTGTCAAAAATCATGGTCAATATGATATGAGGTGCGTAAAACCTATGTTGTGGCATTCAATGTGGCAACACAAGGTTCTTAGAGCTCGCCATGGGAGGACATGCTTGGTTGATGTGTCTATTTGAATAAATGAGTCTTAAAAGGAATTCATTGGCCCTGACAAAGATTGCATTTATGGTGCGATATCAAAAGTTAATTGAACATGGAAAAGCGCTCATCTTTTTTCTAAATATCGATAATAACACGCAAATGTCTGTCTAATTGTGTTTGTGTGCCGATAACTCTAATGAAACAAGAAAAACACCTATATAAATAATTTGTACAATTAACTCCCATCAACGGAATTATATACTTGGATTCCATATGCCATTTAAAAGAAAATTAAATTTGTTTGCCCTCTTTTTTTTGTAGAGAGATTGTACATAAAAATTTAATCTCCCTAGGCCGGATCTCTTTGTAATGGATGGAGTCATTTTCTAATGAGGTATAATTAGCAACTATTGGAACGTTTTTTTTCTAGACTGAATGTCAGAAGTTTCATACTGTGTATATATGGATAAAAAATCGAAGGTGAAGATGCATAAATGATATGTAGAATGTTTGTTTCTTTTGGTGTTCTGCCCCATCTCGGTTGTAAACGTGTGGAACTCCTGTACTCTCTAGAGGAAAATATTAAATAATATTCATCTTATGTTCGTTTAATATTGAGAATTTAAGGATACTAACTAGATACCTAGGTAAGGTATACAACGTACAGTATAGTCGGATTCATGTTCCTGGCAATTGAGGGGTAAGGAGATCAATGGTGTTTATATCAATAGAATTTATATAATTTTAGCTGGATTTTTTTTATTATCTAATATTGTGGCTTATTTTCGACTTCATAGGCCATTCATTCAACCCTTTCTGAATATGGGGTGTTGGATTTATTTTTGAGCTAATTTTGTGGTTGTTGGATTTATTTTTTTATCTAATATTGTGGCTTTTGGGATTCATAGTCCATTCATTCAACCTTTTCTGAACTTTGTTCAACCTTTTTGAATTTGGAGTGAAAGCTAGCCGTAACCCTTGCCATTTAGTGTACAAAGTTTAAAAAATCTAGCCCAAATCTAGTGTACAAAAATCTAGTCCAAATATAGTGTACAAAGTTGATAAAATCATTGTTTGATAAGCCATTAAAATCTAGTGTACAAAAATCTAGTCCAAATATAGTGTACAAAGTTGATAAAATCATTGTTTGATAAGCCATTAAAATACATCTAGTCCAAATATAGTGTACAAAGTTGATAAAATCATTGTTTGATAAGCCATTAAAATACATATGCACTAGAAATTTATTTTATCCAACACAATTTAATGCGGTTAATGTAAATGTTATCTAAAAAAATTGTGAAAAACATATATCTATTAACATAATTTTAATAGGGTTAATGTAAATGTAATCTAATAAAATGTGAAAAGTTTGCATAAATTTTATATGCATCTCTTATATATATATATATATATATATTCTAATGTTGCATTCTCATTTATGTATGGTGATATTGCATTGATAGATCAATACTATAGTGATAATATGATAGGGTTTCATGTTGTCTCATAAAATTTTGACTTCAACACTTGTGGGGATACCACCATATGGACGGGTCATTGGAGTTTATGACTTCAACACTTATGGGGATACCACCACATGGACGAGTTATTGGACTGTAGGCACAATACAAATCATAAAAATTCATATTACGTTCAATGATAGTTATCCTCACCATTTTAATGGGGTGAGGATAGCCATCATCGAACATGGTGTGGTGTTGCATGATTTCTTATAGATCCACATGCAATCTTATCATATGATCTATGTGCATTGACTTACTATCAAAAAAACATTACACATTTACAAATGTGAATCATTATAATATGAAAGTGAAATTCCAAAATACCCTGATGACATTGTGTTTACACATTTACAAATGTGAATCATTATAATACGAAAGTGAAATTCCAAAATACCCTCATTACATTGTGTTTATTGTGTTTGATGTTCTTTATATCAACTTAGTTACTCATAATGTTACTAGTATTATTAGTAGAACATATTGGGTTGTTTAAGTATATTTAATACTTTTATGAACTTTGTACAATGCATTTGCATGTGTTTTATTTTTATATGTTTTATGAACTTTGTACAATGCATTTTCATAGTCATATGGTGGATGAAGCCCATCCACAACTAAATGTGTTGTGTGGAACATATTGGGTTGTTTAAGTATATTTAATACTTTTATGAACTTTGTACAATGCATTTGCATGTGTTTTATTTTCATATGTTTTATGAACATTGTACAATGCATTGTCATAGTCATATGGTGTATGAAGACCATCAACTATGATTTGTGTGTTTTATTTTCATGTTTATGAACTTTGTAAAATGCATTGTCATAGTCATATGGTGGATGAAGCCCATCCCCAACTAAATGTGTTGTGTGGAACATATTGGGTTGTTTAAGTATATTCAACTAAATGTGTTGTGTGGAACATATTGGGTTGTTTAAGTATATTTAATACTTTTATGAACTTTGTACAATGCATTTGCATGTGTTTTATTTTCATATGTTTTATGAACTTTGTACAATGCATTATCATAGTCATATGGTGTATAAAGCCCATCCCAACTACATGTATTGTGAGGGTAACCAACTACATGTATTGTGAGGGTAATGTTGTGAGGGTAATATGTGTTAAATTTTCATATGTTTTATGAACTTTGTACAATGCATTGTCATAGTCATATGGTGTATAAAGCCCATCCCAACTACATGTGTTGTGAGGGTAATGTTGTGAGGGTAATGTGTTGTGAGGCATGTGTTTTATTTTCATATGTTTTATGAACTTTGTACAATGCATTGTCATAGTCATATGGTGTATGAAGCCCATCCCAACTACATGTGTAAAATGCATAGTCATATGGTGTATGAAGCCCATCCCAACTACATGTGTTGTGAGGGTAATGTGTTGTGAGGGTAGTATGAAAAGAGATAAAGTGAAATAATTAATATGCATATCATTGTTGTGAGGTTTTTATGAAAAGAGATGTTGTGAGGTTTTTATGAAAACAGATAAATGTTTTTGTGAGGTTTTTATGAAAATAGATGAACGGTATACTTAATATGCATACCATTTCTATGTGTATTGACGATAATATAGTTGCATCATTGTTGTGAGGTTTTTATGAAAAGAAATGTTGTGAGGCTTTTATGAAAAGAGATAATGTTTTTGTGACGTTTTTATGAAAAGAGATGAATTGTATACTTAATATGTATATCATTCCTATGTGTGTTGACGATAATATAGTTGCACGATGTGATGTCATGAGTTGAATCCTACCTTACATATACACACTTCTAATTCCATGTGGCAATCACTATACATGCCTTAAAAAAAAATCCCTCATCATGTATTATTGTTATCTACTAAACATGTTGGTTTGATGTATGCCTCTTCCAATGGATAATGTAGATAAATAGCCATATCTAAATTAATACGCATATCATTTATATTCCTCCTATATGAAGTACACATCTTCGTTTGATGTGCCACTATGCCTCTTCCAACGGAGGCATGTAGATGAATCGCCATATCTAAATTAATGTGCATGTCATTTCTATTCCTATTTCATGAAGTAAGAATTTTTTTAAGCATGTTCTCTCTTATGATAGTTGGTCGGATTATCTATTGAGGTATCATGTAATATGTGTCTTGGCCATCATAAACAAATGATGTTTGTTTATGACGATATTCTTTCCCTCACAATATTCCAAGATCTCCTCACCTTAGTTGAGGAAAAATAATATGGCCCTCACAAATTCCCAACC
Organism: Picea sitchensis; assembly: GCA_010110895.2. Taxonomy (NCBI): domain Eukaryota; kingdom Viridiplantae; phylum Streptophyta; class Pinopsida; order Pinales; family Pinaceae; genus Picea; species Picea sitchensis. Next base: position 53,810 of record SNQJ01S0019530.1, on the reverse strand, counting down.
ATTCCTTACCTCAAATCATGATGATAGGATGGAATCATGAATTGTCCCTCCCATTCCATTCATAGTTCTTACATGTCCTTTCATGGTTTGGCATATGTAATAATTTGTCTTTTGTCGAGTGGATAAGAATTTTCACTTCATGGTTCCTACATGTCAAGAATTTTTACTTCATGGTTCCTACATGTCGGTTCATGGTTTCAAGCTAAGAGTGATTTATCTTGTATTGGTATAATGACACCCTAGAGTGATTTCTCTTGTATTGGTATAATGGCACCCTATAAATTCATGTCTTGGAGAAAGCAATAAGGAAAATCCCTTGGGTTCGGGTTCTTAATATTTTTCATTGTTGATACCCTCCCAAAAATTTATAGCTTTATCGAACATTACATCCATCATTATTTTTCATTGTTGATACCCTCCCAAAAATTTATAGCTTTATCGAACATTACATCCATCGTTGACTTTTATGGATAAAATTTGGATCAAATCAATCATTAAAACTAAAATCAATCATAAGGATATCATAAGGATTCCTATGTTAGGACCTCTTACTAAGATAGGCGAGTGATATTTACCCAACAAACTACCAATTATGTTAGGACTTCTTATTAAAATATGTGAGTGATATTTATCCGACACACTACCAATTAGATACCACATTATCTATCATCCAATGGACACAACGCAAAATGATCTCTACCAATGATTGATAGTATGCCACATAGATAACACTCGCACTCCCATGCCAAAATGTACCTCAACCCCTAAGGGATATCAATATGCACCCCACAAAAGAGTACTTAATGCTCTATATGCCGGGATATATACTTTTCAATCTAAAACACTTTTAGATGAGATTGTATATTTTAGATCGAACAATATATATCCAAACATATAGAACATTAAATGCTCTCTTGCAAGGTGCATATTATTTGTCGGCGCTAAGGACCCTAAATGCATGTTCATAGTTTCAAGGTGAGTATGGTTTGTCTTGTATTGGTATAATGATACCCTATTCATGTTTTAGAAAAGAAATGAGGAAAACCTATAGTGATCTTAATATTTTCCATGGTTGAGACCCCTCAGGGCTCTTAAAAATTTCCATTATTGAGACCCTTAGATCTTTTCCTTTCTTAGGACCCCTCATCAACATCGACACATAATATGGACCCCTCATCAACATCGACACATAATATAGTAGTGTACCCTCTTCCCCTCTCCATTAGATACCATACATACCACATTATCTACCATCTAATAGACATAGCGAAAAAGACTCTCTCTACCAATGATCGACATTCATGTGCCAACATGTAAGAGATATCAATACGCACCCCACAACAGAGAACTTAACATGTAAGAGATATCAATACGCACCCCACAACAGAGAACTTAATGCTCTATATGTTGAACTATATACCTTTTAATATATAACACTTTTAAATCAGATGGTATATTTTAAATCAAACAATATGTATCCCAACATATAAAGTATTAAATACTCTATGCATAGTGAATATTGATTGCCAACACTAAAGACGACCTTGCCACTCAAAAATCATTGTCAATAGGATATCATGTGCATAAAGCCTATGCTATGTCATTCAATGAAGCAGCACAAGGTGCTTAGAGCTGGCCATGGTAGGACATGCTTGGTTGATGTGTCTATTGGAAGACATGAGTCTTAAAAGGAATGCATTGGCCATGACAAAGATTGCATTTATGGTGCGATATCAGAAGTTAATTGAACATGTAAAAGCGCTCATCTTTTTTTAATATGGATAATACTATGCAAATTTGTGTACAATTAACTCCCATCAACGGATTCCATATGCCATTATATAAAAAAAATTGTACAATTAACTCCCATCAACGAAATAATATACTTGGATTCCATATGCCATTTAGCGAATTAAATCTGTTTTTTTTTTTTTTTTTTTTTTTT
>SNQJ01S0019530.1:29570-45884 GCA_010110895.2 Picea sitchensis | reverse complement strand
AGGACCACCTCTTCAACCTCCTGAAGAGTGACTTCTCGTAGCAAGGCCAAGTTATGTTCTCTTGTAATCAGCTGGGGAATATGCTGAGTTATTTTTTGTATAGCAGTAAGCCTGTTTGGGATAGGCTCGGTTAAGAGGTCTTTGAAGTGAGTCGTTAATTCCTGCTCCATTTCTTCATGTTTAAATAGACGTATCCCATTTGCTGCTTTCAGTGAAAATATTCTGTTGTGTTGTCGGTGTTGCAGCATAGCTTTATGAAAAAATTTAGTGTTACGATCCCCTTCTTTCAGCCAGTTTGTCCGGGATTTCTGTTTCCATAGCAGCTCTTCTTGTTTCCTTCGCTCCTCAAGCTCACTGACAATACGTCCCTCTTCCACTGCCAATTCCTCTGTTCTGCCGTGTAGTATAATTGTTTGTTGTATTTCTGTCATTTTCTGTTGAAGTCGAATTTGGTGTTGCTGTATGTTCCCAAATTCCTCTATATTCCAGCGTTTTATTTCTGCCTTTAATTGTTTTAATCTTAGCTGAAAGGAATGCATTTTATTGTGCCCTCTTACTGTAATTGAATGCCACCAGTTTTTAACTTTTTCCAAAAAGGTAGGATCTCTTAACCAAAATAATTCAAAACGGAAAGGACGGTTTGGGCGTTTCGCTCTTACATCTATCTCCAGTGTAATCGGCCAGTGATGAGAGCCAATAGTAGGGAGAATTGTAGCTGCATAGTAGATATCCATTGTCACTAGATCTTCTGAAGCTAAAAATTGGTCTAGTCTGGAAGCAATCTGATGACGTTCGCCCCTGCGATTATTCCAGGTATACTGTCCATTTACTGTGGGAATGTCAACTAGATGTAAATCATGAAGTAACTCCCGGAAGAGATCCATTTCCGGGTCTTCCCTTCTTATTCCTCCTTTCTTTTCCGCGAGATTCAATATCATATTGAAATCCCCCCCTAGTAGCCAATACTTCTCTTGATGCATTGTGCTCAAGGTTCTAATGCTTTTAATAAAATCGGATCTCTCTCCTGGAATAGGAGGCCCATACACCACTGAAATTAGAATGCGGTTCTCAGATCCTATCTGTCGGAAGGTAGCTGATAAAATTCGGGGGCACCCTATCCATCCTTCGACACTGACCTCTACTCCGTTCCATAGCACCGCGATACCCCCGGAGGTTCCGGCCGAATCAAGTGTCATGACTTCATACTGTAGTTTCAAGGAGTGTATGATTGTATGCAGTTTCTGTCCCGAGACTTTAGTTTCTTGCAATAACATAACCTGGGGTTTCTCTGCTTGCAATTTCGCTTTTAGATGTCGCTGTTTGCCTTTACTGTTAAGGCCTCTAATATTCCAGGAGAGTACTTTCATTATAAATTTTTGGGAAGTTGTTGGAATACCGTTGTTAACGGTATTATCTTGCCCGTGTTTATCAGCATTTCTCCAACTAGCTGTATGGATTCTTGCAAGGTTGGCCTTCCTCTTTTTTTTTGCTTGCTTGGGAGAGGGGGGCATCTCTTTTCCTGGAGGTTGTGCTTGGGATTCCATCTTGGCCTGTTCTGAGAGATAATGTTCAAAGGTTTCCTTATACAAATGTTTTTCCTCCACTGGTATGAATCGGTCATCAAGATTTCTCCATTCAAACAAAAGACGCCTCATCAGTTTCTCTTCTGCACTTAAGTCCTCTTTGGATTGTTCTACGCCCATTGGGGTTAGTTCATGTACCATAGTCGCTTCAGCTGCTTCCGTTTCCAACCTTGCCTTTCGCTTCGAAGAGTGATTTTGCGGTATGTTCGTCATGTGATAAGCCTGCTGTTCATTCATTTCAATTTCTTGAGCTACCAGATCTCCTTCGTCCTGTAAGATATCATATTTGTTCTCCGTTGATACCGAGCCGGGGGAATTTTGTTGAGAAGTTTGCCCTGGGTGAGGGTTTAGTGGACGCGTTTGGCGTTTTTTATTGGATATCAGGACAAACCCTTCATCATCTTTGCGTGGTAATTGCTCAGTTTTAATTACAGTGGATGGGTGTTGCTGAGGGCCATTTAAAGGGCAGGATTTGTACAAATGGCCATATTCATGGCAGCGTCTACAGCGAAAAGGGATATGTTCATAATCTAAAGGTTGTTGCCAAACTTTACCCGCATATTCCAATTCAATCATGTCTGGTAAGGGTTCAGAGATATTCATATATACACAGATTCTGGTGAAGGAAGTATATCGGCCTCGTGCTGTGGCCTCAACAATTTTTACAAAAGAACCTAAAGAGTTTCCTATTCCTTCTAAAATTTCTGGGTCCCAATAATCCATAGGAAGCCCAAAGAGGCGAACCCAGACAGGGGAAGCAAGAAATTGCTCCTGTTCAGGGTTATAACATTCCTCCCATTGTCGGAGGAAAAGCCCTGCATTGCTATAAAAATAGGGTCCTCCTTCAAAAATGCGTTCTTTATCTTGTAAGTTTGAAAAAATAACTGTAAAAAACCCTTGACTCCTAATTTCAGATCAATGTGACCTTTGGGTTGCCATTTTGTTTTAATCCATTTCAATAATTCCTTTTCGGAAGGCCAAATACCAATAAACTTACAGATTAAAGCATGATTTTTCATATAGCCTCGATACTCTTCCAGTTTATTCTCCGGGATGACAAATCGTGGTTTTTTGACCGCTCTGGGTAAACATTTTCCTTTCATTTGCGCTTGCCATGCGTCTCCCAGCACTGGAGCTATCGCTGGTTGGATCGAATCCGCAGGGGATGTGTCGCCGCTTTNGTTGGGCATGTGCTCGCGTTACGCGTGGCCGTGTTATCCAACCGCTACCACTATAACCTCCAGGTGTGCCCACGATGCCCCTTACGCAGAACACAAGGTAAGTCGGGGGGAGTTGAACTCGAAACCTCATGGAACTTCATTTTCACGGCACTTGCCAATTGAGCTGCCCCCTGGGGGCTCAATTCTAGCATAAATGTTATTTAGGGTTTGTAAATGAAATACGCCTATCCCTGTTCATCAACCACAATTATGTTATTGTGCTAGTTTATAAGAGAATCGACGATCATGAGTGTCTCTTTTCAAAATGTTGGAGATAATAAAATTTATATTTATATTATAAAAAAAAGGGAAACTAGAAATTTCAACTTTTTATATTTTATGAGAAAATAATTATGTAAGCAAAGAGGATTTTACACTTTAATATGAGTGAATGTTTATATTTCCACAAGTGATTAATTATACAAGTAAAAACTATTTTATAATTTAACATGAATGGTCTAAATGTAAGTGTAATATCATTAAACTATAAACCCATCTTAATTCTGGTTCTACTAAGCACATAGTTTCCAAGTGCAAACCCTTCCTGTTGCACTCTAAAAGAAAGTTTAATTACATTCATAGGCATACACCTACTGGAAATGGGCACAATTAATGATCTTTTAATTTAAAAACCTAATCTGATAGCTAGCAATTGAAGATGTTCGCATATTCTTCTTCATCCTCCCAAATCAATGAATGAGATTTATTCTTTATAACTTCCTTGAATTTATGAGTGCATCCATTAACATGTTTACTTTTTCAAATTTACCTAATCATATTAAGAAATCATTCACATTTACCTAATCATATTAAGAAATCACTGTAAGGCCATATGATTTCCACGTTTATATGATTAACAAGAATAAATATATGTGCAAGTTCTTATTGCCAAGTTTCAATGATTAGCCATGGATTGGAGTGTTGGAATGTGAACCTCCTAATGTCAAGTTTGGAGTGTTGAAGTGTGAAATGTGTTTTCTTTTTATGGAGTGTTGGAGTGTCAACATGTCATTAAATTTAAATTTATTTAATATGAAACAGCAGAAAATACATAAATAAAACTATGGCGTTTCATATTATGACCATCTCAAACACCCAAGAAAAAACTTCGTCGTATTACCAAAAGATAATTCCAGGGAGGCCGAGGAAAAAACTTTGTTTGTCCAAGGATCAATTGATCCTCTTGGAAGAGAGCTTCAAAGAGCACTCTCCTCTCAACCCAATACTAATCCATTCTCTCAGTTCACAATTTTCTAGTTTATTGCTTCACCACACATGCTAATTATTTCACAATGGTTTATTGTTACTATAATGGCGTAATTAGTTTATGGTTGTCATGCAAGTTAAATCTGTAACCAAATCAAATGGAAGTCTGATTTAGAACCGGAGAAAACACTTACACATGTGGCCTCAATGTTTCCAAAGCTCTGCCAACTTCAATTTGCCTCAGATATAGGGACGTCGACTACTAGATTATGAACACATTCTCTTTCGACATCAAAAATTCCATGCACATGGGCACCTTTTCTAATAATTTTCCCTGAACAAACAAACACAACCCCCCAATCCCCATTCGGAAAAGGACGAGGCAAGATTTGAAAAAGTCCAAGACAAGTGAAAATCCCAAAAGAAAATACCAACCCAACCCAACCACAAAGCCCCCCACATCAGTAACAGTTTTGAATCCCTAACTAACCACTCAGATCAAGAAACCCTCAACCCAAACCCCTCGGTTGAAACCAACCAAGTGCCCAATGTGGTCAAGAACAAGATCTCAATGTCACTAGTGCTCCCTCCCCCCTCAAGCCCGACCCTAGCCACAAAACCAATATGAACCAATGGTCCCCTCTCAACCCCTAAATGCAGAGCAGGACAATTTGGAATACATGGATCTAGAGGAGATAGTTATGAAAGGCATCACAACAACATGGGAATGGACAGAGGAACACTCGAAACCGAATCAACAAATAATACTATTGCAAAGTTCCTTGATCAAATCGAGGAATAAAGAGAAAGGAAAAATGACCCAAAAAGGTAAGAACATTGTAACTTCTTCTTTAGAAATCAAAAACACTTCAAGCAAATAAATTATTAAGGATCCCAAAGATGACAAAAAAAGAGGAAGGTCATCCATCAAACAACTCTTACAAGAACTGGGAGAACTCCTTTTAAATTCGAGAAGGATTAAGATTCTCGCGAAAAAGATCTCCACACACCCCAACCTTCCCAATGAAATTCATCTCATGGAATGTAAGAGGCCTTAACAACCCAAGAAAGAAAAGATGCTTAAATACCTTGATATCTAAGGAAATTTTTTCTATAATGATGATACAAGAAACCAAGTAAACTTCCACAACTATGGAAAAAATGGATATCAAATGTTGGAGAAGCTGCAATATCATAGCAATAGATGTCGAAGGAGGTTCAAGTGGCTTGGCGATCCTCTGGAACCCCAACTAAATCTCCCTTTCCTCTTTCAACACATGTCGTACCATAAAAACAAAATTCCAACCAATAGGATCAAACCAATTAGGCTACATCACCAACGTCTATGACCCTCAAATCATGCAGGAGAAATTAACCTTTTTGCAGTCCCTCTCTCTTATTTCTCCTCTCCTTGAAATCCATCCTTGGATCATAGGGGGGGACTTCAACATTATAACCTCTCAGCTCCTAGAGAAAATAAGAGGCTTAAATTGCATGGATCAAGACTCTGATAGATTTAAAGACACCATTAACAACTTGGGCTTAGTTTACTGGGAAACCACTAATGGAACCTTTACCTGGAGAAACCATCGAGCTAGAAAACACCACATAACCTCCCATCCATATTTCTTCCTCATCTCAGAATCTCTTCTTCAGAGAAACGTTTCCATGGAAGCCACGATTCTCCCCTATCATGGATCATACCACTGGCCGATCAACCTCCTTGTCGATATCATAGCTACCCCCAAGAACCTTCCCTTCCACTTTGAATTATTTTGACTGACGGACCCCTCCATCCACTCCAACTTTGCCTCCTGGTAGAAGGTAGCATCCGTTAACACAGGCTCCCCGATGTATAGACTCTAGCAGCAACTGAAGAACCTAAAACAACAAATAAAGGAATGGAATAAATCATAATTTGGAAACATATTTCAAGCCAAAAAACAACTTCAAGAAAGAATGAAACAAAACCAACATCATTTGATCACGTCAGGGTGCTCTCACGAGATAATAGAGGAAGAAGTCTCTCTCATGGCCCAGATAGAAACCAAAGAAAAGCAAGAGGAAATTATTTGGAGACAAAAATCAAGAATCTTGTGGCTCCAACAAGGTGAGAGAAACTCAAAGTTTTTCCACAACTTGATGATCTAGAGGAGACACCATAACAGAATTATCTCACTAAAATACCAACAAGGCAATGGATTAAGAAACTACCAGGACATCCATTTATAGATTCTACAATACTACAGAACTCTTATGCAAGAACCACAGCTGAATTGAAAGGCCGCAATAAAAAAAGATTACTCAACATATTCCAAAAATGATAAATTAAAACCATAATGAATCCATGATGAGGACAATCATAGTGGAAGGGGTAGATAAAGTAATCTAAAAGACGTCGAAAGAGAAATATCCAAGATCAAATGGATTCACATTTGACTTCTACCAAGCCTGTTGGCCCATAATAAAGAACAGAGTTTGGGAAGAAGTGGAAGACTCCAGAAAATTTGTAAAATTCCTCCCATCTTTCAACACCACCTTCCCCACTCGCATCCCTAAAGAGGTAAAAATCGAAACCCCCCCAAAAAATCTCCCTATAGGTCTCGACAATGTTATCTACAAACTCAATTCCAAATTCATCGCGAACAAATTAAAACCCTTCCTCCCTTCCCTCATCTCCCCTGAGCAGACAGGTTTTTTGGAAGGTAGAAAAGTACTATACAATATCATCATAATGCATGACCTTATCCATTCTCTTCATTCCTCCAAGAAAGTCAGAATGCTCATGAAATTAGACCTCTCAAAATATTTTGATAGCATAAACTAGAACTACATCTTGGTCTCTTTTGGATTCAGTGAAAGATGGATTCAATGTGATCACTCTATGCTCTCATGGACCTTGTTTTCTATATTTTTTAATGGTTCCCCCTCCCTGACCTTCTCCCCAACTAGGGGTATCTGTCAGGGAGACTCTCTCTCTCTTCCTCTTTATCCTGATGGAAGAAGGATTAGGAAGGGCTATCAAGGGAGAAGTGGAGCTAGAAAACTAGAAAGGGAATTCTCTCCATGGAAAATAATTTCCAGCCTCACATCAACAATTTGTGGACGACAATATGTTGATGGATTTTTCAACTTTGAAGGAATCCCTAACAATCAAGAAAGTCCTCCACGACTTCTCTGAAGCATTATAGATGTGTGTCAATGAAGAGAAATCTAACATATTATTCTGCAACATCCCTCAACCAATCTAGCGTCACCTAAAAGGTCTCCTAGAGTTATAACCAAGCAAGTTTCCATCCATTTACCTGAGATTTCCCCTAACATAGAACCCCCAAAAGAAAAAAAAAATTGGAGGACCTCCTAGACAAGATGGAAAAAAAATTAATTAATTGGTCATTTTGTTCTCTCAATATAGCCAACAAATTCATCCTCATCAAATCGGTCCTCCAAGAAAAATCTATCTACTGTCTCTCAGTTATAGCATTCCCAAAATATATTCTCAAAGCGATCATAAATATCCAAAGACAATTCATATGGGGAAGCTCAAAAAACAAAAATAAATAGGCTCTAGTGGGATGGGAAACAACTTTTCTTCCAAAACTGAAAGGTGGTCTGGAATTGAGGGATATAGAAACCCTCATGTAACCCCTAGGGTCTAATATATGATGGCTTTGGATGACTAATCCCCATGCCCAATGAGCCATGCTATGGAAAATTAAATACTCCCAAAATTAACAAACCGGGCATATCATCATAGTGAACAATGCCCTCCGAGTCCATGCCTCTCGATCCTATATTGGAAAAATTGACACTTATTTCAAGAAAAATGATTATGGGAAATCAACAATGGAATTGATGCTCTATTCTGGGAGGATTAAACAACTCCCCATACTGGAATACCAACCATCTCATTTCATAATTCAAGCTGGAATGACAGCCTAGAATAAGACCAGGGTTGCTCAATACTGGACAGAATAAAAAACTCCTAGTCGCTAACAGAAATGGCTCCCCTACCACAGTTTGACAGGAGAAATGGATAACAATATCATAGAGGGTTTCCTAGAGAAACTCAACAAAAGGAAAATATGTAGCTACGAAAAACAAGACCGGCTCAGATGGGGCACCAACTCTTCTGGAACCTTCACAATGAAAGAATGTTACGAGATAGTTTCCCATCACAACAAGACTCCTCAAGCCCAAATCTGGATCAATATTTGGAAACAAAGTCTCTAGCCAAAAGTCTCGACCTTCCTTTTCCTGATAACCCTAAACAGAGCTCTCACTTGGGAAAATCTTTGTAAACGGGGGTTCTTTGGCCCCGCATGTTGTTCTCTTTTCCAAATGCACGAGGAAACTATTGATCTCCTCTTAAATACCTGCACGCATACAAAAAAACTCTGGACCCTCTAGGTGCTCTTATTTAGGTACTCTGTCTGTAACAAGAGCTCCATAAGGGACACCATAGAAAAATGGCCATAAAAAATAACGCACAACGCTATCATCAACAAATCATGGAACCTCTTACCTGGGAAGTCTAGAAGGAGCACAACCGTAGGGTTTTTAAGCTCCAAACCCTGCTTCCAGAAGATCTTTGGAACAAGGTCCACACTTCAATCCGAGAAATGATTTCAACCCATCCCTGGACGAACAAATACTGGCAAGGTAGCTCATTCAAGCTATCAATAATTCAAGTCCTCAACCTCAGCGCTAGCCTAGCCTCCCTCAGAAAGAAACCAACAATGGCCCTATTATCGCACAATTTTTACTTTCCCAAAATCAAATTGCAAGTGAACAATTAATTGGTGTAACAAGAGGTTCTCCTATCATTGTCACCTAAATAAGACACCTCTTTCTCTTTAGGGGTAGTAGCCCATGGGAGACGTCCCCAGTGACCTGGGGGTTTGAGAAGGGAAAAGAAATAGTATCAAGAAATTCCTTCCCCTCTCATAAGTCACTCTGATCCGAAAGTCCCAAAGGTTTTAATAAGATGAAGAAATGATCTACTTAAGTGTACCTGCCCAGAACAAGACAACAAGAAAAACACTTTTGCAAGTACCAATTGATATTAGTTCTTCATAAAACCATGGAATTTAAATAAAAGCATGAGTTGATATAAAAGATGAAGCAACATAAATATTTATAACAACAATGTGTATATAATGATAGCATCGCAATTATTCCTTAAACAAGCTTCAATAATGACAAAAAATGATAACCTGAAATTGACAATATGCTAGTATTTGTCAGAAGCAAAGAAGGCAATGTAAAATCAGCTCTAACACTTTCTTTTAGAAGTTTTTACTGCTGTCATATATGGTTGTAGCTTTATTTTGTAACAAGAAAAATATAGTTAGTAATTTAGTCTAATCTAAGGTTAGGAATGGTTAGAAAAGACCTTGAAGTAGATGGTTTTAGGTTGTTTCATCAATCAATCAAATGTGAAGTATGAACTAGTGCCTTTAGGGTAAATGGAGTCACTTTTGCAACAACAATATTAAGGGAAACAAATGATCATAAGTGAAATAAAGAAAAGAGGGAGGATGGTTGAGGTGTTAGTAACCTAAGGCCTCAATCATCCAAAAACCTAGAAGAAAAACGACTACTAGGAAGTAGGTAACCCTAGGCCCTAGCAATTTTCCTTCTCCTTTAGGTCAAGCTTGAATTAAATAAAATCTTAATGAATCAAAAGTACTAGAGTGCTACTATGGTAGGGATCTAGCATATGCTTCAATGAAGGTGTCTTCTAGCAAAATCAAGTAGGTGGAGAGTTATTGAGAGAAGGACAATAACATGTGCTTTTTCTCCTAGGGTTTCACACTAGCAATTTCATAATCTCACAAATGAAAAGTAAATCATACCATAACCATTCAAAGAAATAAGGATTGCATATTTTCACTTACATTCACCAAGAATAATCTAGTCAGAAGCCCTAGTTGAAGACTTTCCACCATGAAAATGCAAAAGATCACCAATAAAAGACCCCTCCAAGAGTTGTGCACCACTTAGTTCGACCAATAAACCTTAAAAGAGGTCAAATTTCAGACGTCACACTTGTGTGAATGAAATATGATGAATTAAAATGAGAGTTTGACAATACAAATGACCTCTAATTACATTTTAGGTCAAAAAAAGATGACATGGCCACTTTACATGAAAAATCCAGTTTTACATAAAATTGACAAATGAAACCCTAAATACATCTTTTTATGGTGACGTCATTCCCCTCCTAGGGTGATGTTGGCCTCTCTCTTGGAATTCTAGGCCTCCAAAGTGAAACATTAGGGCTCAAAACCCCTGAGGAACTGCCACACATGCCAATCAAAGTCATCCTTGTGTTGGATACCTCAACTGGATGATGCCAAGTCTATGAATGATGATGTCAGGGGCCTTCAAGGGCCAAAATCGTGGTAGGAGGGAAAGACCCCCTTAGGTCTAGGCCTGCTAAAGTGGCTCTGGTGGAATGTCCTCCCTTTTCTCTAGTGCAAGCCTCTGGTATCTCTCTGCCCCTGGCTGGGGTCTCAACATCCATTTGGTGGGATTTTATCCCTATGGAGGTCTGAGGTAATCATCTCCCCATATGTACCTATCTGTTGAGCATGGTCATGCAACAATAGTAAGTATGCCCTTCATGGGCCCATAAGTCACAAGGATCATAGCATTGTCAATCACATCAAATAATCAAGTTACCCAAACATGTGCATAAAACCCTTTTTTTTCTAGACAAGTGCTTAAGGATGTTATGTCATTTAACAAGCCAGGTTTGAAGAGGGTCTCGAGATGTTCTATTGGGTCAACTGTCCTTAGGTTTGGGGTGTTTCTAGGTGAGGACCAATCTAGGTCATGTAAATGCATGATATTATGTAGGGGATGTTTGGGCAAGGGGTGCAATGATAACAGGGAAATGTAGGTGTTACCTGTGGGTGCCTCTGTAGAGGGTGAGATGCACCTTGTCATGGATGTAGTTGTTTCCTAGCCCATGCAATTCCCTTATAATATTTGTCTTATTGATTTTTCTTTCAAGAGAATATTTGGAGGAAACTTCCCTAGCATGGTGACCAACGGTGACAATGTTACCCACAAACATTTCACGAAGATGAGAAGGTTGGCTTGTGATGAGACCCCCTTTCTCTTGTCTATGCCACCAAGAGCCACTACCCTAGTGTTTTGACTAGATGAATAGTAGTTTCATACCGCTACATGCGCATGGACCTAATAGGCTGGCTCATGATGAGACCCCCTATCTGTTAGCAACATTACTTGTCTTCAGCATCGGGATATCTAGGTCTGTAGGTTGCATGAGGAGTGCCCAAGCGAGCCGCATAGAAGAAGTCCTTTTCGGACTTAAAATCAAGCGAGCAGGCAAAATTATGGGGTCAACGGTCTGGATCCGTCCATATGAGCAGATCAACGGTCAGCGGGAAATCGCTTTTGCCAAATTGCGCCAAGATTAGGCGTGATGGATAGCGCCTATACTGCATGTAGGAAAGATAGCAGTTGTCCATTCAAAAGATGCGTGGTGTGAGATCTAGTCGCGTTGACGATTTAGAATTCGGGAGGTCATGGGGTGAGGATTCTATGTTTTTCTACATCCCGAAACCATGAACCCCGAAAGCACCGAAAGCGCCCAAAGTCGGGCCCGCAGTATCACGAAGAAACCTCAACCGTGCATCCACAGGAAACACCTGGCGCGCGATTAGGTTCCTCACCATTTTACATTTCGAAACCCCGAACCCTGATAATGCCGAAAGAACCGAAACTCGGGCCCACAGTATTACCGGGTTAATTCAGAGCCATCAAATCAGTGGGGAACACGTGGCGACCGTTAGGTCCTCCCGAAATTTCACCCATCGTGACTTTAAAGGAGAAAAATCCTAATCCTTTCTCATCTGCGAACCCCGAAATGCCAAAAACACTCTGACAGAGAGGCCAAAGGCGCCTAATTAAGATTCAAGAGAGGGAGCACTGTGTTCTCCAAGCACTGATTCAATGTGATCTAAATCCCAATGCCATCTTGAGGATAAACGAAGAAGAGATAAGGTGGTTGAAGCCTCGCTTCACTCATTAATTACAGGGTATGGACGTCCCGGCTGAAGGTCCACCCGAGATGGTCCTTCGTACTGATTCTTTCCATGGAAGCTGCGCTGAGTCTCCAACTCGCCAGGGAAGCCTGCACACGCCAATTCAACATTTAAGGGCTCACCTACCCGCCTGGCACGAGCCATGAAGAATTAAGGTAGCGTATGACAGTAGAATGCAGGCCAAATTTGATTGAGGAGATGCCTCTGCTGGGTGAAATGGGGAAGAGCATATGTAGGCATTTTGGCCATTTTTTGAAGGATCGATGGTTGAGCAAGACTCCCAATTGTAAAAACTTTAATGAAGAATTGTGTTCTGGTTATTTTTGGACTCTTGAGACTTCTTGCCTAATGAATGTCAGTTTCTTTATTTTCTTTGTATATATTGTATTAGAGCAGCTCATAATTGGAAGATCCAGTCGAGTTGTGACTGTTATAGGAAGATGTATGTTGGATCACTGTAACAGTTGTGTTGTTCTAAATAGTCCCTGTGAACTTCTCAGCACTGAATGACATGGAATTGGAGGATCCAGTCAAGTCTTCCTTTCAGTTTCTTGAAGCCCTGAACAGTGCGGATCTTGTATTCAGATTTTTTCCTCTACGAGCTACCGAAAGGCCTATTGCCTGAGATAGTTTGTTCATTCTTCTCCCAATTCTTGCGCCTGCCCATCTTTAAATCAACTCCCTGACTGAAGTTGGGTCAAGACCTCCTTTGTTCCTTGTTATCAGATACAATTAATATTTTGAAGTGATACTTGTTCGATTCTCTACCCATTTGATCGCCCATTTATCAAATCGTGACGTAAAAACTGATGGGCGTTGGGCTCTGCTTCTACAAGCAATCCAGGAGCGACTTCCAACGCTAACATTTCTGGCGCCGTTGCCGGGGATGAAGTTGAAGATTTTCCCTAGGTAGAACGGCATTGAGCCTCTGATTCTGAAGGTGCATCAGATATTAGAGCCCTTCAAGATTTCTATTGTGCACTTGGAGAATCCACTGTAGCGAATCCAAGGTTTCCACATCACTGTTTCAACTTTGGCTACTATTAGCACACCTGAAAGCTGACCCTAAGGAGCTTTCTCGAGAAGGTTTTAGCAGCTGCTTTCTTAGCCTGAGAAGCTTCCTGGGGTAACAACAACGTTAGGATCTGGCCTTTGATGGTGAAGAAGGACCAAACACATTCGAAGCTATGCATCTTTCACCTGGCGACTCCATGATTCAAGGATCGATTGGTGACTCCACTGGTTCGATATGGAGAAAATCCTTGTTTGCAAGTTTGCTCCTTTTAATTTTTTTGCTATTCCTGGTTTTCCTAATGTTGCATCCTCTCTGAATGAATGGGGCGATTATTTGCCCATATTTGGAAAATGTGAAGAGGACAACCCTGCTCAACACCTCAGTGAGTTTCATGAACTCATGCGTCAGTGGGAGATACATCATGAGGATGTATTACTTAAGATGTTTGTGTTCTCGTTAGTAGGGGATGCACGTAAATGGTATCATTCTTTACCCCCTGCTAGAATTTCTTCACTCTCAGAGTTTCATGCTGCTTTCATCGCCTATTGTCAGGAGTTTTATCCCTCCGAGTTAATTTTTCATAATTCTGGTGAGGGATACCACAACTCCATACAAAATGAAGCTATTTCTGACATAAGTTGTGAGGATAATCTTGACGACCTCGATAGAAAATAATTCCTTTCTCCTCCCCATTCGTCTACATCAGAGGAGTGTTATGGAAGTGATGAAGATCCCAGGGAGGAAGAAGACACCCTGAGTGAGCTAAGGGAACAGGTGAAATATCTCTCTGTTCAATTAGAAAGGTTGAAATTTGAAGACTGTGCAGAGGATTTTCCAGCTTGGGAGGAAGAAGATGACCTGAGTGAACTAATGGAGTAGGCGATATTCCCCACTCCCCAATGTGCAAAATTAAAATCTGAAGACAGCGAAGAGGATTTTCTAATCTTCGATGCAGATGCTCTAAGTATCCCTTTTGAAGAGATTATTGAATATTTCTTGGATGCGTTAGCATCTGCCCTCGATGAGCCTATTGTCTCAGATTTAAACGAAGAATCCATTGTGGAAGAGGATTTCTCTTTCTTCCTTCATGAGATTTCCCACGATGTATTTACATTTTTGATTGAAGAGAAGGATCGGGACACCGTTCCCATTTCAAAAGATGGGGGAGTGCACGGAAAAGAGGAGGAGGAACCAAAGGAACGACTGAGCACGCATTTATTTTTCTATCCAGAGCCAGTCAGCGAGCAACCACCACCCAGGATTAGTGATACTACGAAATTTGTCCACTCACCTGCGCTTGTCAGAGATATTCAGCCACATGAGAACAACTGTGTAGCAGAGGAGGCTGCCTATCGCCAATTTTCTGAAATTTTCCACTCGTTCTATGATCATGTCAGCGAATACATGGACTGGCATTTCCCCTATGCCTTGGAGCCACCCTATTTCATCTCAACTCCATCCTGTAAGGAGGAGTTGAAGAATGTAACCATTCTATTTTCACGGTTACACCATCTACTGATGATCATTGACAGATGGAAGGAGCTTCTATCCAAGAAGCTGCTTGAATGGATATGGTGGAAATATGCTTTCACCTAGCCCCATGTAAAGAGTTTTATTAGTTTAGGATGGTATATAAATAAGATCCTTTGAGCATGTATCTTTATTTTTTTGCTTTTATTTTTTCGTCTTGTATTTTCAACAACGAGATGTTTTGAGCCTGACTCCATAGCCCAACAGCAAGGCACTGAAACTGCAAAATGAGCCCTTAGAGCATCACAGGGAACCCTCTATCCCCCATGGAGCCTAATGTTAGCAACATTACTTGTCTTCAGCATCGAGATATCCAGGTCTGTAGGTTGCATGAGGAGCGCCCAAGGGCGACACATAGAAGAATTCCTTTTCGGACTTAAAATCAAGCGAGCGGGAAAAATTATGGTGTCAACGGTCCGGATCCGTCCATATGAGCAGATCAACGGTCGGCGGGAAATCGCTAGTGGTAGAGCTGCGCCAAGATTAGGCGTGATGGATAGAGCCTATACTACATGAAGGAAATATAGCAGTCGTCCATCCAAAAGATGCGTGGCATGAGATCTAGTCGCGTCGGTGATTCTGCATTCGGAAGTTCAAAGGGTGAGGATTCTATGTTGTTCTACATTCTGAAACCCCAAACCCCGAAAGCACCAAAAGCGCCCAAAGTCGGGCCCGCAGTATCACGAAGCAACCTTAGACGTTCATCCATAGGAGACACCTGGCGCGCGATTAGTTTCCTCGTCATTTTACATTTCGAAACCCCGAACCCTGATAGCGTCGAAAGCAATGAAACTTGGGCCCACAGTATTACCGGGTTAATTTAGAGCTATCAAATCAATGGGGAACACGTGGCGACCGTTATTCCCTCCTGACATTTCGCCCATCGCGACTTTAAATGAGAAAAATCCTAATCCTTTCTCATCCGCGAACCCTGAAACGCCAAAAGCACTCTGACAGAGAGGCCAAAGGCGCCTAATTAAGATTCAAGAGAGGGGGAGTTGTGTTCTCCAAGCACTGATTCAATGTGATCTAAATTCTGATTCCAGCTTGAGGATAAATGAAGAAGAGATAAGGTGGTTGAAGCCTTGCTTCACTCATTAATTACAGGGTATGGATGTCCCGGCTGAAGGTCCACCCGAGATGGTCCTCCGTACTGATTCTTTCCATGGAAGCCGTGCCGAGTCTCCAACTCGCCAGGGAAGCCTGGACACACCAATTCAACATTTAAGTGCTCAGCTACCCCCCTGACACGAGCCATGAAGAATTAAGGCAGCGCATGACAATAGAATGCAGGCCATATGCGATTGAGGAGACACCTCTGCTGGGCGAAATGGGGAAGAGCATATGTAGGCATTTTGGCCATTTTTTGAAGGATCGATGGTTGAGCAAGACTCCCAGTTGTAAAAACTTTAATGAAGAATTGTGTTCTGGTTATTTTTGGACTCTTGAGACTTCTTTCCTGATGAATGTCAGTTTCTTTCATGTCTTTGTATATACTGTATTAGAGCATCTCGGAATTGGAGGATCCAATCGAGTTGTGACTGTTATAGGATGATGTATGTTGGATCACTGTAACAGTTGTGTTGTTCTAAACAGTCTGTGTGAACTTCTCAGCACTTAATGACTTGGAATTGGAGGATCCAGTCAAGTCTTCCTTTCAGTTTCTTGAAGCCCTGAACCAA
>SNQJ01S0019529.1:116718-142809 GCA_010110895.2 Picea sitchensis | reverse complement strand
CCCCACCGTTGAAGGTAGAATGGTCGGGGGGGTCTGAGTTGTGACAAGGACCACTGATCTGGAGAGGTGGGCCATCACCGATGGATATCAACATGGGGGTTAATGGAGGACAAGTGTCGGGTGGTGAGAGGAGAGAGAGTAGTGAGTGGGATGAGGGGAGCTAACGTGGAGGTGATGTGGTGATCTGATGTCATTCAAGCACGTGATTGCGGGAGTTGTTGAGGGTGGTTTGGATCCAGACTGCCTTTGTGCCCGCAATCCACCACAAGCTGCCACATACCCTTCCAAAAAATACCATGGTTTCAATTGCAAGACTGCTAAGGAAAATTAATGCTCGAGCAGTTTACATCCCTGCAAGGAAGTGTGATCGTCGATCTGATGACGATATGTGATTCGGGTGATATTTACCTGCTGCAAGGATCGACGGTTCTCGTTGACTTGGGATCAATGGTCCAGATTCACTTCAGACTTTCGGGCTTCCGGTGTTTTGAATGTGAAACATGAAAAAGCTCCCGGAGGAAAATCTCTGACGTGGATGATCTGTCACCATGTGTCCCCTCTGATGGGTGGTCTAGATTTACTTCGGGACTTCGGGTCTTCGGATGACTCTTGGTGTTAAACTCTATGCGATTCTGCACCCCCGAATGGATGACAACCGTTGATATGATTTGCTTGGTGGATCTTTACCGTTGAAAATTTCCCTATTCATTTAAGCAATCTTGGCTCGAAAATGACCATTTTGAATGGATGCGTTTGTCCACGGGCATTTCCCTGTGCATAAAAAAAATTCTTGGTCGACCTGTGGTGAGCTCAATCCACGGAAAACACGATGACAAGTAATTCGAACCAAATACGACGTATATTTCTTCCTTCAAGAAAGACAAAAACTGAAACGTGCAAAGACTCAAACATGAAAGAAGAAAATAAGAACCAAGCCACTTAGTAATGGGCAAATGACTTAACCAACCGGAGGAGGAAAAATTGATGAAGGCAGGGTTAAACGATCAGAGAGGCAGGGGATGCAGACCTAGGTTACAACAGGATCCAACGACAGAATGATGCACAAGGTATCTGTCTGAAAGGAAATCTACCATTGCTTTAGATTCAACACTGCATTGTTATCGAATGCCTAGTCAATACCAAGTAGATCTGAATAGGGGTATGAGTAATCCATAATATCAATCACCTCAAAGTCTACGTTGGTCTTTACCCCCTCAATTTTCACTTCCACTCTCTCTAGCCCGTCGATAGGATATATTCTGTATTGGTTGGAAAGTTTGAGTTGAATAGGAGACCATACCAAGTTTGGTTTACCCATACACTCCCAAGATTTCTTTGGAAAAAAGTTCATGTCATATCCTATTGATATGTTTTCACCCATCAAATAAAGACTTTTTTTTTTATCGAACTTGGAAGGTTCCAAAATAATCTTCAACTGTTGATCGTGAAGACCCAACAAGTTTTCAGTTAGCTTTAGTTCTCTAGTTCTTCATCGTGAAATTCTAACATGGATAGTTTCTCTTTGAAACAAAATATACTAAAAGAAGGAAATTATTTATGTCTATCTTCTCACTAAATAGCCTTATGTCTCAACTCTGTTTAACACTTCATGAAATATAAAATAATGGTCATATGCCCAAGATATGCCAATTTCCTCAATTATCTCTATACTGCTACCCCATACTTAGCCATTTTCCTTACTTCCCATGCTCTTTTACTTAGTCATTTTCCTCACTTTCCACATTTAACCATTTCCATCTCCATCTCCATTTCCATTTTTCATATTCATATTTCAATTTTCATTTTCCATTTTCCATTTTCCTTTTAAATTTCCTTTTTTCCATTTTACTTTTCCATATTTCCATTTTCCATATTCTATATTTCATTTTTCATTTCCATTTCCTTACTTTCACGTAACTATACGACTTACCTCCCCAACGCTTTGTCATTTTTCATGACTTACCACATTTTACTCCTTTTTACGCTAAGCATTCCATTGTGGACTTATCTCGCCAACAATTAGTCGTTTTTCATGACTTACCATGTTTTACTCCTTTTTACACTAAGTATTCCATTGCGGATGTGGGACAACCTTCCTCTTCATTTATATTTTTCCCTCATGCCCATGTCTCACAACCTACAATCCAAAGACCCTCAATTTTCACCTTCATTTCCGCATCATTCAAATTGCACCTTCATTAAATTTTACACTTAGTTGATTTTTTTATCTTTGAATGTGGATGCGGGAGATCCTCCTTCACCCATCCCTTGACCTCTCCACCCGCAACTCCCATGACTTATCACCCTTCAATTTTCACTTCCATTCTACATCATTCAAATTGCACCCTCATTAAATTTTACACTTAGTTGATTTTTGATCTTTGAATGCAGATGTGGGAGACCCTCCTTCTCCCATCCCTTGACCTCTCCTCCCGCAATGCACATGACTTATGAATTATCACCCACATGACTTATCTTATTTTTTACTCACTTTTAAACTTATTCTAATTATTTAATGCTGGATTCCTTACTTCTAATTTCTCATATATCCCTACCCCGCAACTCGCATCCACACCTCCTCTACTTCTGCATTCCCATAACTCTACCAACCCTTCTTTAAATTTTTTAATATTATTTCATTTAAATACTATTTCCTATCCTAAGTTTACTTCTCTTTATTTTGGGACACACATCCCAATGACACATGGCAGTGAAGGCCTATTATATGTGGACATGTGGCAGCGAAGTGGACCTACCCTCGAGTGACACATGGATGGACATAGATGACTGGAAAATGACTGGGTGATGATGAGGCGATAAAAAAAAACTTTGTGCACAAGCTAGGCATAATTCTATGTCTCTATATACTTCATTCACAACTGACATGGAGACAAAATGTCTTTATAAAGATGTCATGGGAACCCTCCCACAATGCATGTGGAATAAAGAAATTCAAATTCGCAAATCAAAGGCCCAAATTTCACGAGAATAGATCAACGATCGCTGAGTCTCCATATTCAAGAGTTCACAACTTTTGTGCTCGAGGTCCAATTTGAGAAAATGAGAGCTTGTAGGAAAGGTAAAGAGATTAATAACACATTGTAAGTGGTTTCAATGGCTGAAATATTAATTATCATACCCTAAAAATTAAATTACATCCGAGACTATTTTTGGTCCAAGAAACAAGTTATTTTTGGAAAATCATTTATTTAAAGAATTTTATAAACTTCTAAGGTGGGTCCTAGATGATGGCACAAATATTAAAGTTCTTAGTTACCAAAGGGATTAATTAATTGCACCAAAAAGGTACACATAAAACCCTAATTGAAAAACAATTTCAAGAAGATGAAGAAGAGATTACAAAAGAGAAGAAGAGGAAGATTCAAAATGTTGGAAGTGGGATTTTTGAGTGTTCGCTATAGGGGTATTTTGCTGGAAGAAAGTTTTGGCCTTTCCAAATATTTGGGAATCAATCTTCTTGACTTTCTCTTTCATATTCCTTTATGCTCAACTCTCTCAATATTCTTCCATACATTCCCCATTACATTTCATGTCTAGAGGAGAAAAATCCTTGCTTGTAAAAAGTAGATGCAGTTTATTTAAGTTTATGTAATTGTCAGTGAAATGTTGTTGAGGTTGTTTCAGTCCTCTTGTATTAGAAATTTTTAACCTTATTTCATTTGGGATATTACTATTAATTTCTCCCACAAAGAACTATTTCGAGGCATTACATTAGTGATTTTTCAGACTTTGAGTCTAAAGCATGAGATTTGAAATGTATTGTCCATCAAAATCGTTTTTGAGTTGTAATGAAGTGACCATCTAAAGTTCTTCGATGACCTGTCCATTTTACTTTTTTTTCATCTTTCAAAGTCATAGATGATTCTGGGTTCACAACATTTTAAAAGGAAGGAAAAATATCCGTCGAAAGCAAACCTTGTACAAATATCTTTCAGCTATATTTATTTACTTTTATTTCCATGAATAAGATGATGTGATTAATGAATAAATATTCTAAATGAGAGTTTTGTTGGAAGATCTTTTGGGGTTTTCTCTTTAGCACTCACCCATTGCATTAATCTATATCCATACAAATAATCTTCCAATATATCAAGAGAGGATAACCACCTCTATAAAAATGAGGAGAGTCTTTCTTGTTCCCCACAATATTTTCTCTTAAATGTTGGTCATTTTCCCTTGATAGAAAAAACGATAAACATTTTTGATGACCATACTAGGGAGAAAAAAAGGTTGGCTTCATAGACCATAAATAATTGAATGACCGAAACAGATCCAAATCAATCTCAAATACAAATTGGACTTGAATACTAAATAATTTTTCTACATCAGTTGCAAAATTTAACAACAAGAAGAAGTCAAGAAGAGCTTGAAAAGAACGTGGCAAGCTCTTGTCTATGAAGAAGAAATTGTAGAGGCTCAAAGATAAAGAAGACAACAATAAAGATTTGAGAGCTATAACTGTACAAATTATTTTTGACAATAAGCAAAGGAAGGATTTTTGAAAAGCAAAGTTCAGAATCAATGGTAGACATATAAGAACAAAGAAATGAAGGACAAAGAATTCCAAGAAGAAGAGTAAGATATAGTCTTTTGAATTTTCATGGAGAGTGACATCAAATGCCTACTCTTCCTCAAGGTGTTCTTCCAATTTTTTTTGGATATGAGTTCATGGATCCAGAAAATAATTTGGATCGATTCCTTACCATTTTTGATATCTATTTGATTGAGCATGATGATGTGATAATGAGACTCTTTATCCAAACATTAGTTGGTTCGGCCTATGACTGGTACCTTTCTCTTCCATAAAACATAATTAGTTCTTTTGATGACATGGATGATGTATTCATGAGAATGTTTTCTCTACCTATAGCTTATCATGCTCTCTTGACAAAGTTTACTTAGATTCATCTCCAAAAGATTGAAAGAATAAGAGATTTTAATTCAATATTTTTCAAGAATCTACATCGAATTCCACAATACCAGTTTCAAGAATCTGCATCAAATTCCACAATACCAGTGCCCAAATGATCCAGTTATTTTTGAATGTTATATGAATGAAACGCCTTCAAATGTGAAATACACAATAAAAGCATCATAAACCACAACTTTGGAAGAATCAACAAGAAGAGCGACTGAAATGGAAGATTTCATGATATAAAGTGAAGTTGATCCTGAAATCATACTTGGTAAAGTCATTTTTTATATCTATTTGATTGAGCACGATGATGTGATAATGAGACTCTTTATCCAAACATTAGTTGGTTCGGCCTATGACTGGTACCTTTCTCTTCCATAAAACATAATTAGTTCTTTTGATGACATGGATGATGTATTCATGAGAATGTTTTCTCTACCTATAGCTTATCATGCTCTCTTGACAAAGTTTATTTAGATTCATCTCCAAAAGATTGAAAGAATAAGAGATTTTAATTCAATATTTTTCAACACTTTACATCGAATTCCACAATACCAGTTTCAAGAATCTCTGTGATTTCAAATTCCACAATATCAGTGCCCAAATGATCCAGTTATTTTTGAATGTTATATGAATGAAACGCCTTCAAATGTGAAATACACAATAAAAGCATCATAAACCACAACTTTGGAAGAATCAACAAGAAGAGCGACTGAAATGGAAGATTTCATGATAGAAAGTGAAGTTGATCCTGAAATCATACTTGGTAAACTTTAAAGGCAAATGATAGATTTATCATTATCATCTCAAGTTTGATCTACTTCCTGAGTACTTGAAGAGTGAGGGGTTGGAAGAGGAATATTTCAAGAACAACCATCGAATGTAACAAATATCTCCGAGGACACTCAAAAGACCTGTCAAGACACTCATAATGCCCAATTAAAAAGAATCATTAACCAAATGAAAATGAAATAACTCACTTAAAGAGAAACAATGATCAAATTCCAAGGTTGGAATATCAAAATCCTCCATTTCCTACACATGGACTCATAAATTATCTAGAAAGAAATCAAAATATCAATGATCAATCCCCTAGGTCAAGGCCCCCTAGAGTTCAAAATCCAAATGCACTGATATTGAAAGATGATTTTGATCAAATTCCCGAGGAAGAGAATCAAAGACTTGTTTTTTCAAGAATATAATAATGAAATTGATACAGGGGTGCTAGAATACATGGAAATGGATGTTGATCCATTCTGTATTTTTAAAGGAGGGTTTGGATCGAAGAATATGAGTTTAGATATGAAGACTAACATTTTCAAGAAAATGTTGTCCATACTAGATTCGAAGAAACAGATTCAAATATTTCTGATATCTAAAACAAACTAACAAGGTCTTCTATATCAGAAGTTGCTCCTCATCAAATAAGTGCTAGACATATAACCTTAGCTCTAGAAAAAAGACAATGGAGTAAAAGACTTATAAAAATGAATTATAATGTTGTCGACGATCTAAAGAAGTTGCAAATAATTATACATTCTTGGAAAAACCAAAGAAGAAAAATATTGTTGTGTTCAAAAGGAATAACACAAAAGCAATGGAAAATTTCGTTGATGTAACAGTTGACAAAAGTAATTGCCTTTCATTCATAGGATCGTGGATGATGTCTTTTGTTGGTTCTTTTTCAAAATTTGATGCTAGAGCAGGAGATTCGAAGATGGTTATTAATCAGGTTCAAAACATGGCCAATGAAACAACATTCTCAATCATGGTTGGGAGTAATCAAATGAGTTGGCTATGTACATGGCTACATTGGAAATGTGATTGCACTTGAGAGTATCCTTTCTCTCTAAGTTGCTTAGGGTAGGTAGGTTTTTGTTGTCTCATGTATATAATATTGATATGCTAGTGAATTTTTCCAATAAGCATTTGGTGGATCAAGATAGTGGATTTGAATGACTCCATAGCCCAATGGATGAAGGCATTTGGTCTTGGTCTAGGTACTGAGCAACCCATAGGGGTCATTGTCCCACAGTTGGAGCCAAATGTTGATGTGTTTTCAACCATCAAATAGAGACCATTTTTTTATTGAACTTGGAAAGTTCCAAATAATCTTCAAATATTGATCATCAAGACCCAACAAGTTTCCAATCAACTTCAGTTCTCTAGTTCTTCATCATGAAAGTATAACGAGGATAGTTTCTCTTTGAAACAAAAGAGAAGGAAAATAAAAGATACTAAAAGAAGGAAATTTTTTATGTCTATCTTCTCACTAAATATCCCTATGTCTTAGCTCCATTCAACACTTCACAAAATCTAAAACATAGGTCACATGCCCGAGATATGCCAATTTCCTCACTCATCTCTATACTACTACCCCATACTTAGCAATTTTCCTTACTCCCCATGCTATTTTACTTATTCATTTTCCTCACTTGCCACATTTAACTATTTCCACATTTAACCATTTCCATACTGAACTATTTCCATCTCCATTTTCATATTCACATTTCAATTTTCATTTTCCATTTTCCAAATCCATTTTCCATTTTTCTTTTCGATATTTCCATTTTCCTTTTTTCATTTTCTATATTTCATATTTCATTTCCATTTCCTTAATTTCATGTAACTCTACGACTTACGTCCCCTCCCCAACGACTTACCTCTCCAACACTTAGTCATTTTTCACGACTTACCTCTCCAACACTTAGTCATTTTTCACGACTTACCAAGTTTTGCTCCTTTTTACACTAAGTATTCCATTGTGGATGCGGGACAAACTTCCCCTTCATTTACACCCTCGTCATGACTTATCACCCGCATAATCCGCATGAATTATCTTATTTTTTACTCACTTTTACACTTAGTCTATTTATTGAATGCAGGGATGAGGGAGTCCTTACTTCTAATTTCTCATATCTCCCCTCCCTAACACTTAGTCATTTTTCATGACTTACCATGTTTTACTCCTTTTTGCACTAAGTATTCCATTGCAGATGTGGGACAACCTTCCCCTTCATTTACACCCTCATCATGACTTATCACCTGCATAATCCACTTGACATATCTTATTTTTTACTCACTTTTACACTTAGTCTATTTATTGAATGCGGGAATGCGAGAGTCCTTACTTCTAATTTCTCATATCTCCCTACATTCCTTAGATCTCCCTACCCCACAACCTGCATCCCTACCTCATATTTAGTCATTTTTACATATCTCCCTACCCAACAACCCGCATCCCTACCTTATACTTAGTCATTTTTATCGAGTCCTTAATTTTGATTTCTCATATCTCCCTATCTTGCACCCGACATCCCTACCTCATACTTAGTCATTTTTACTGAGTTTTATCTCCTCACTTCCCTCCTCTATTTCCACATTCTCGTAACTCCAACAACCTTTATTTAATTTTTTTAATATTATTTCATTTAAATATTATTTCCTATCCTAAGTTTACTTCTCTTTATTTTGGGAAACAGATCCCATTGACACATGATAGTGAAGATATATTATACATGGACACGTGGTAGCGAAGTGGACCTGCCCCGAGTGACACATGGATGGAAAGAGATGACTGGATAATGACTTGGCATGATGACTGGGTGATGATGCGACAGACAAAATATACTTTGTGCACAAGCTACAAAAAATTCCATGTCTCTCTCTACTTCATTCACAAATAACAAGGAGATGAAATTTATTTATAAATATGTCACGAGAACCCTACCACAATGCATGTGGGATAAAGAAAGTCGAATTTGCAAATCAAAGGCCTAGATTTCATGAGGACAGGTCAATGGTGGTTGAGTCTTCGTCTTCCAAAGCTCATAACTTTTGATCCCGACGTCCGATTTGAGAAAAAAAGAGCTCATCAAAAAGGTAAAGAGATGATGAACACATTGGAAGTGGTTTCAATGGATGAAATATCAGTTATCAGACCCAAAAAATTAAATTACAGTTGGGACTATTTTTGAACTTAGAAACAAGTTATTTTTGGAAAATCATTTATTTAAAGAAATTTATAAACTTCTAAGGTGGGTCCCAGATGATGGCACATATATCAAAGCTCATAGTTACCAAAGGGATTAATTAAATTAACCAAAAAAGGACATATAAAACCCTAACCGAAAAACAATTTCAAGAAGATGAAGAAGAGATTACATAAGAGAAAACGAGGCATATTCAAAATGTTGGCAATGGGATGTTAGAGAGTTTACTATAGGGGTATTTTGTTGGAATAAAGTTTTGGCCTTTCCATAGATTTGTGAATCAATATTATTGACTTTCTCTTTCACATTCCTTTCTTCTCAACTCTCTCAATATTCTTCCATACATTCCCCATGACATTTCATGTCTAGAGGAGCAAAATCCCTGCTTGTAAAGAGTAGATGCAATTTATTTAAGTTTATGTAATTGTCATTGAAATCTTGTTGAGGTTGTTTCATCCCTATGGTTTCATATATTTTTAAACTTATTTCATTTGGGATATTACTATTAATTTCTCCCTTAAAGAACTGTTTTGGGGCATTACAATTATGAATTTTTAGACTTTGAGTCTAAAGCATGAGATTTCAAATGTATTGCCCATCAAAATCGTTTTTGAGTTGTAATGACGTGATCATCTAAAGTTCTTTGATGACTTGTCCATTTTACTTTTATTTCATCTTGCAAAGTCATAGTTGATTATGGGTTCACAACATTTTAAAAGGAAGACAAAATATCCGTCGAAAGCAAACTATGTACAAATCTCTTTCAATTATATTTATTTACTTTTATTTCCATGAATAAGATGATGTGCTTAATGGATAAATATTCTAAATGAGATTTTTGTTGGAATATCTTTTGGGTTTTTAATTGTAGCACTCACCCATTGCATTCATCTACAACCATATGAAAAATCTTTCAATATATCAAGTGAGGAGAATTACCTCTATAAAAATGAGGAGAGTCTTTCTTGTTCCCCACAAGATTTTCTCTCAAATGTTGGTTATTTTCCCTTGACAAAAAAATGATCAATAGATCCCATGTCCAACGTGACAACATCCATCTCATATCTTTTGAGCTTAGCTATCATCTTGAATTCTCTTCCCTTGAGTTTCTGTCTATGCACCTAACACACATCTCATTCTACTAACATAACAATAATAGCTACAATGGTATCCTCTCCCCCCATACATCTTGTGAGCATGTGGGTCAATTTATTTGTAGCTTTAGGATCCCTTAACCTCTTAAGCCAATAACACAAGAAGTCACTTACTTGATTTTCTGATTCCTCCTTGCAGGTAGTGTTGTGTTGTGTTTCCTCACACACTATGCATCACATTTATTCACACACATTCCTTTTCTATTTATTACTATGCTGCACATTATAGTTCCTCACGCGAACGAGCTTCTTTGAATGCCCTCTATGCAGTGTGCTACAATTCTTCTAGTGCTTGAGCTTCTTCCAGTGCCCTTTTGTGCTGTACGCTGCAACTCTTCGCATGCTCTCTCCTCTTCCAAGGCCTTCTATGCATCTTTATTTTGCTGCACAACTTGATTTTCTGATCTTCCCTTTTATATTATGACCTAAAATTTCTCCTCATTTCAAGTTGAAACCCTACGTATGCCTCCTTGGTTACCATCCATACATCAACTTCTTCTTTTGGCTTCTAACCTTTTCATGGTTCTGTAGTCACCATATTTTAGTGCCCTTTATTCTCTTCCCACTTTGATAATAAGTCTAGGAAATCCTCTGTGACATGATCTATGTCGTGGAAATACCCATAGAGTGTGCATGGCTTTGTACATAATCACGACAAGTGGCCTACTTTTCCATAGTTAAAATAGGTAGTTGGTCTTCCTCCACTACCACTGTATCCTATTCCTCTTCCTCATCCATATCCTCCTCTTTGGCCTCTTTGGCCTCCTTGGTATCCTCCTTTGTCAAAGCCCCCAGGGTCTCTACCCTTCCATTCTTCATAGACTTAGAAATCATATGCATTGTGCTCTTGCATTAGCTGCAGTGATCAACATTTGTTCACATAATGTCCCATGGATTTGCAAAACTCACAAAATGGAGTATGCGTAGTCTTCCGAGACTTCTATAGAGTTGGACAACGGGGAGTTATATGGCCCCATTGCCTGCAAATATCACACCACTCAGTCTATGATCCGCTTAGAAACAGATTCAATGCGTCCGTCACCATATAAATCCCTAGCATAGAGAACTCATTCCTATGATGACCTTCTGTGTGACACGTAGTACACCACACATTCTCATGCACCACCTTACCTTTTGTTGTATCTTACAGTTGCATGGTGAGGTTTACAAGCTTATATTGTACCTGAAACAACCCTGCTGACGTTTCACCACCTCCTGAAGCAACTTCTAGGTGCATCACAATTTCCACGACCTTCGCCTGGGTTGTCACTTTCTACTAGGTGAGTGGGATGTGAATATGAGGTAGGAGTCCTACAATAAACCATTCTTGGTGTTGGATGTATTGGATTTGAAATGCTAGTCCGTACAACAATATTTTGAACCGATGGTCATAGTCATACACGGTTTCTCCAGCTTGCTGCTTCATCTCTTTGATCTCAGTGATACATTGTGATTATGACTTAGGATTCTAAAATTCCCTAAGTATATTTCTCTTTATCTCTGTTAGGGACCTTTCTTGTCCCACCTGCAAAGTCACCTTGTACTTCGTGTACCGTGTTAGATCTTTGTCTCTGAAGGTGGTTTCTAGCTGCACTAACTTAGATGCTTCATCCATGACTCTCTTCATAGACCATATAGCTTCAGATGTAAACTAATGTTGTTCAACATCATCTCTTCCCATCCCATGAAATGAGGGAAGCTTCAGAGTCGAGTCTTGGTTCACCATGCTTTTTATAACACATTGTATTCTTGATTGACTTCTGCTTATGGTTGCTAATACTGACGTTCCTCCTTGTAAAGTTTTGCTGACTTCAGTTTCTTCTCCAATCGTATCTTCTCCTAGTTATTCTTCTACTTCTCTTATCTATACATGTTCTTTGGTTTCTTCTTTTTGATGACAAATGCGCAAAGGGAGTGGTTCAAAGAAGGGGTTCCTCCATACTCTCTCATTATATTAAGTGAGGGATCCCAAATATCTTCCTACCTTTAGCTGCACAAGTCCGCTCATAATTTCTAAGGTGTCTTCCTCTTCTTGGAGGGCTCCATCAATATCTTCTGTTGCGTTGGCGCTATTACTATGCACCCCATATTTCTCTGATGTGACTATATCTCTAATTAGCCAAGGGGATTTGACTTCATCTTCTTCAAACCTATTCCTATTACTTCTGACATCCTCTCTTGATACCTTACTCATAATGATGTGTCTCTTTGACGACCTCTCTTATTCTACACTTCTCTCTAGCACATAACTGTCTCCCACACACCCTTCTGGTGCAATTAATTTTATCTTCATCTTGGGTCTGACTTCTCATTCTTCACCCCTTTCTTTCCTTTCTCCACTCCTCTGCTCAATTTTCCTCTTTAGCCCAAATCTTCTTGTGTTTCTCTCGACTTTTTCCCTCCTCTTCTCTTCTGGGTCCATCTTCTTCTCACCTTATGTCATCTTCTTTCATATCCCTTCTTTCTCTCTTTCCCCCCCTTCTTCCCATATCCCCCCCCCTCCGTGTGGGGGGGTTTACTCAACCATTCCATTGGGCTCCATGCACATTAGCCCCTTCTCTACGAATGCCATCTTTATCTACAAAGGCATTTATTCCAATAATCTCCTCCTAGGGTCAATTGCTAACATATTTCCAACACTACTGAAGGACTCACTTCACTCGATATCAATCTCCACAATATACCCTTCTTTCACACGCTCAAACCATAAATTAATAGTTATGGTCCACTTATTATCCATAAATCTGAGCCTATTGATCGTATTTTTATAAAAAACTAGTGATTCTTTGGCTCCCCATGCATAGTTAATCTTTTTCTGCCTCCTAATCTACTCATATAGTAAACAAGGAAACTCAACAAAGAAAATTTCATGTAAAACTATATATATGTACTTTTCTTTCCAACGTTTGAGGTTGATCTGCAGGTTCTTGGTCTCTTGTTGTGCAAACTCATCCCGCTTCTCAGTTTTCCAGTATTGTATCTCCTTCCTGGAAGGTTTCCACCTCATTTTCTTCCTTCAACATGTAGTGCAAATCCTTCAGGTCCCAACAATAGAACCATTTGTTGGCTCGAGTGGGGGTTTAAAGACCTAGGGTTTGATTAGATTTACCAACAAAACCCCATAGGTGTTAACATATTCAATCTTTAAGGATTGAAGAAGTTCTCACCCGAGACACCGTGAGAATCACATAGATCATCGGTCTTGTGCAAGGTGTGAAGGAATATAACATAAAATAAACCTCTGTTACTAGTCATTCATTCATAAGTACCACAAGCTACTGTGTAAAATAACATAAGACATGCATACATTCAATTCATAACTCATTAGATGTAGAGATAAATGTGCTCAAGATGTACTCATCCATTTCATTCATTCAAATAAATCAGATACAATAGGGCCGTATCCTAGTCATGATATGTTAACATTCAAAATGAAGATTAGCCATGCACTCAGATCTTGATCTACTTTCTTTCCCTTGCAAAAACTAGACATAACAAGAAGTAATAACTAATCTAATTTGATCTCTATCTCATTTGTTGCTCACAATACAATGAACCCCCTATTTACTCAAAATACCAGCCCTTACATATTTGTATGCATCCCCCCATATCTTCCACGAAGTGTGGCAATCATAACGAACTTGCCATCTCATCCATAACCTCGACCATGACTAGTCAAGTTGTCGCAAAATCAATTACAATGATTCTTGAAGATATTTTCGGATCCATCCTGCATGTGATTTCTTTAAGTCCTTGCACACAGTACACAATGGGTTGGCACGGACAATAAATCCTTAGGTGGCGCAGAATCTAAAACTTGGCACTCCATCATGTATATTCTCAAGCATGTGCACAATGCTGACTTGTGGCACACACATAGTCTCTGTCAACCCTTAGGTTTGAACAGAAAAAGCAATCCTATACAACTAAATTCCTACACAAATTTTCCATATTAATATTAAAATTACTACCTATAAAAAAATAAAGTGCTAGAAATGAATAACACAATGGCTAGACAACCCTAATAAAAAGTCTAACAATCAAGCAAATACATGTGAAAAGGTGGTGTGAAAAACATTGTATTCCTTGGCCATTATTTCTTCACAGGCATTGCATTTCTTAGTCACCATTAACAACAAATATTACTCACAAGGACAGAGAGCACACAAATCATGAATTAGAATGTGCTAGGGATACCAATGGATGACAATGCCATTTGTGTGTATCCCTTCACTCTGCAAATAAAACAAGAAATTAGAACGAGCAAGGAAAAAAAAAAACGTTGAAGAACACTCAAAGTGCTAGAAAGGAACGACACAATAACCAAATCAACCCAACAACAACTCCAACAATCGAGCAAATACATGTGAAAAAGTGGTGTGAAAAACATTGTAATCATTGACCACAATTTCTTCACAGACATTGCATTTCTTATTCCCCACTAACAACAAATATTACTAACAAGAATGAAAATCACAAAAACAAGGCATTAGAATATGCTAGGGATACCAATGGATGGCAATGCTATTTGTGGGTATCGCTCCACTCATGCAAATAAAACAAGAAATCAGAATAAGCAAAGAACAAAGAAAGGTTGAAGAACAATTGCAAATGTAAAATGACATGGAAGCGATTTGAGTTATAGACCTTTGAAACCTTCAAATCAAATCATAGAAT
This sequence comes from Picea sitchensis, assembly GCA_010110895.2. NCBI lineage: Eukaryota > Viridiplantae > Streptophyta > Pinopsida > Pinales > Pinaceae > Picea > Picea sitchensis. The sequence continues at coordinate 128,050 of SNQJ01S0019529.1, read as the reverse complement.
CTCACAACTCTCCACACATCTGTAAGCTCCAAGTCTCAGAGAATGCGTTCAAAAGTAAATTGGTGATCACGACAATGTCGTACAACATGTTTCAAGTGTGCATACACTATGGACTCATGACTTCATTCATCTTTGAAATGCTTGATACATTTGGAGAAGACACCAAGTAATTAGATGTATCCAAGTAATTGTAGTTTAATGACATTTCCACATACCATCATTATTCACCAACATGTGCACGCATGGAAAAATATGCACAATTGAGGGACTTTAAAAGTTTTATATATTCTCAAATTCCTCTCTCAATACGTATGACCATTAATCATAAAGCAAAAATCATAAGGTAATTGTCATATTATCTAATTATGATGGCTAAAAATAACTTACGATAGTGAATTGAGGTCTCCCAGGATAGTGAATTGAATTGAGGGGTCAATGAACATACGAGTCAATAATTTGGTCAATTATGGATGCGTTACAAAATAAAGCCATTCAAGTATGTTGGATTCTTATTTTATCATGCAAAAGATTTAGTAGTTCAATCACTTGTTAAGATAGGTATTTAGTTATTCAGCCCAATATCTAAAGAGTCATTAAAAGTCCATTACCATGTAATTCCAGTTATAGAATTTCAAGTTTCATATGGCACATTACGTCTTGTAAGTGTTGGAGAGATTGCCTGTATTTGTTCAACTTGTTATGGGAGGCATGCATGGTGGTTTCCTTATGTAAGAGTGATAAATATATGCATAGCTCATTGTCACCAATTCTAAACAAAAACAATAATAACCTGACCTACTCCTAATATGTTAGTATAAACATTCCTTAGGTCCCTTTGTATCATGGAATAATGGATAATCACTTCCACATGTTTCCAGTTGATAATTTTACAAGTCTTCTACTAATCATATCACCCTTTGTAAAAAGTACAAAATATGTCATATTAGGTGACATTATTGAATGACCTCAAGAAAGAGTTTGGGTGACCTTAAGAAATAGATTGGGTTCAAAGTAATTGGTGATAAGAGGGAAAACTATTTAAGAAGGGTTAAAATATAGCTTCTATAACCTAGTTGGTAAAACCAAATTAAACAAAACTTAGGAGAGGTTTAATAAAGACCAAAAAACACATTTCATAGAAGTGAATGAATATTCATGACCCTATTAGGACCAAATCAAGTTTTTGATTCTTTGCAATAACAATATAGTGGAAGTGATGACATTTCAATAAATTTCCATGAGGTAGTCACCTGTATTGATACATAAATTATCGAATTGGAAGATAGTCTAGATTTGAACTAAAATCTAGTATAGAATAAATACCTCCCATGTTTTAGCAAAAGTTAGAAATATAAAAAATGGATCCTCTTCAAATCTGGTTTATGTCACAACTATGCATTGACATTGAAGAATGCTTAAGTGAACTTAAGAGAATTAAGAGGTCTCATAGTAAGAAACACAAAGTTAGAACATGTTATCTATGCGTGTTTTGTGTAATACAAAAATGAAAATAAAATAAGTGATTTTTCACCACCTAGCCATAAGTTGTATACCTTGACCACCTCACCTATGCCTTTACTTGAAGGTGATATAGTTACTAATCCTAATTCAAGGTTATATTTAAGAAGACTAGTGATTTGTGAAAAATTATAGATTGATTGTAAAAATTATTCTAATATCCATACATTGTGTCTTTGAATTTTCTAATTAGCACAAAATTCTTTGGGATGTTAGGTTTTGAACACTATGTGGACCGACCATAGGATGGTTAAAAAGTAGTCAAGAGATTAGCCTACCCAGGTATAAAACAATTGCATAACATCCACATCAAATGTGGATGTGTTGTTTTGAACAATATTAACGTTTTTAATGGAAATATTCCATTTTCACATGCATCAAGAGGTGTATACACATTTTTAGAAGCAAATGGCACCTTTATTGAATGGGATACATCATAGATAGTTAACCACATTGAGTACTCCCTAAAAAAGTTGAGAATGAATGAATAAACACTTTTATGAGCTATGAACCACATAATGAGGAGTGGGTAATAGTTATTGATCTAATAATGGAGTTAAAAGGGTTCCACAAGAATCCAAGTCAACAATAATTCTCAAAAAAGTTAGACTATTACATAGATGTTCAGAGTAAAGAGATTGCATAGCCATAGGTCTTGTGATAAATATGGATGGGAGTAATGTTGTTAAAGGGAAGAATTTGGTACCTCTCTCATTTGGTGTGCTAGTGAATGAACTACAATTGCATTGCAACATTTGCTTGTTTGAGTTAAAGAATGATTGTTTAGTACCTTAGCCAACCAATAAACAAAATGGTGTATTTTAAAATAGATTTTGTCCTAAGGGTTGCAGGCATTACCAATTTTGAAGGTTCACAAATAAAAATGATCCAAAATGAAAACATTAACTTATTGAGAGAAAAGGCGAATCTAGTCCATTAGTGTTTTTTAGATCCAATTTATATCACCGTGAGAACAATTCAAATGTTCTAGAAGGAGAGGCAGTTCACTTTGCACAACTAGATGGTAATGAATTCATAGCTTTAATTGAGAAAGTCTTCATCCATTGTGAGAAATGTTGCATATGAGAGGTTTTCTTTGGATATGGTCTACGAATTTCTTTCTTGAGCTTAGTGGTGCCCCCTTAGATGTGATATTAAAGGAAAGTGTAATGAAATTAAGGTCAAATTATGGGATGCAATAGAATCAACTCCTCTATAGTTGGAGTATCCACCTATGGGTATTGCAGATTGTGTTGATGTACTATTTGTGACTAGAAGGCTACACAATTAGTTGAAATCCTAAAGGACGAGTGCATCTTCTAAAAGTAGGTTGAGTACAAACTCTTTTGAAACATTTGATTGAATTTCTTTTATTACATGAATGCACACTACACCTTGCTGTAAAAATGATTGTGTTTCTAAAATACTATTGGGGTTGATGATTAAGGGTATATACATCATCGAATATATCCAGACGTATATACCAAGGTGATCTGATGGTGTATATATGAGCCCCTGCAAAATTGAATGCTGCACGACATACAGGTTATTTCTCACCCTTGGTGACTTGTTAAGTTGTAAGAGCATGTACACCATTGATTAACTATCAAATTCCACTATTTCTAGAGAAGGGGAAATAAATAAGAAAACTTTACTTACAATGATGCTTGACTCATTATATGTTAGACAAAACACATAGTATCAAGCTTATGGAATACCAAGAAACATTTTCTACAACTATAAATATATCCTTAACAATGGTGACTTGAAGGCAACAAATGGTCGATGGTTGAGGGTATTAAGTAGGCGAGTCTCTTGAATGAAAATTCAAGAAGAGAATTTGTGCTACATTCTTTGGCATCAAATTCCGCTATTACTAAACAAGCGGAAATAAATAAGAGAACACTACTTACAATGAAGTTTGACGCATTATATGTTTATCAAAATGCATGAAGTTTGACACATTCTTGTCTTCCTTGAAATGTTTCCTGGTAATGAGGGTGTCGATATTGTTCCACTTTTGACGGTTGTTGATGGTTGTTCTTCACTTTGCATGTGCATTTCATCTAAATTATTTTCATAGACAATGGAATCCTCTATCTTCCTTGATTGTTCTTTGATTGTTCTTGTCTTGGAGATAATACCATCATATCTAGCATGTACATCCTCTAGATGGACTTCAAATTCTTCAAGTATCTTCTGGTGACCTTCTTGAATCTTGTCTTCTTTCTCCTTTTGAAGTTGCAATGTCACCCCATTTATCAAATTCTGACGTCCTTCTTCAATTCTGGATTTCATTTCTGATTTTACCTGATCAATATTTAAGGATTTCTCAACCTTCTTGCAAATTTTCTCTTCAAGTCTTTTGGTAGATTCTTCATCCAGGATCATTCTTTATTCCTAATTTCAACAATTATTCTTTTCTTTTTTCAATCTCATAACCTCATCCAATAGTTTTTTATTATGGTTTCATAATCTACCTACCTCTTCATCTTTCTTTTTCAATTCTTCCCTTGAATCATTCATTTCCCACCTTGCTTTGCTACTATTTTCTTGCTTTAGGTTCTTAACCTCCTTAATGAGTGATTCATTAAGTGATCATATCTTAGATAGCTCCTCACCCTTCTTCTTAATATCTTCCTTTGATTCTTTTAATTCATCTAGAATTCTGTGCAATTCCTCCATTTTTGTATCCCTAATCCATTTATATGAGAAGAGTTTTTCAAATTCTTCCCATGTGAAGTAGAGTCTAGTATCTTGATCAAGGATTCTCCACCACTTATAAGCTTCACCATCAAAATTAAGGCTTGCCTAAAAAGGGTTAATAAAATGTTCTTTTACCATCCTCAACCATTCCATGGGATTGATTTCACCTTTATCTTCATCTCCTGTAAGTTTAGGTATTTCCATTGATTCTTAATTCAGGTCTAACCCCAACCCTTAACTAAAAACCTCAGTATATTAAGGATAATGATAGAAAATGGTTATAATCCTTGCTCCAATATAATATTCTATGTTTATTCTTTCCAATGGCTTTTGAATCAGATCAATCTAACATCCCAATCAAAAGTTATGATAGTTTTAAGTAAACATACCTTTGAAACCCCGATTTGGAGTCTGTTCTATTGACCAACCTTCCTTTTGATGTATTTTTGAAATTTCGGCCCCAATGAGTTTGAAATTTTGACCTGTAGTATTATGAAATTCGTTCTCTACAATGCCACAGGTCTGACCAAAATTGGGCGTGTCAAATGAAAGTTATGGTAACCTTCTCAAAACTTGCTGAGTTTTGGCCTTTCGAGGAGAGAGAACTTGTACAACATGCCACACACCCAATATTTGATATCTGATTCTAAAGCTCACACCCAAAATACTACAGACTATACTCTTTTGAATGCAATTGATCTCACAGAATTTGGATCTTCTATGAAGAATTTATGACTATTTTTCCTGGAACACCTGTTTGAGACTAGTTACAGGACTAGTAAAAAACCCTATCTTCCACAGAGTGTAACTCTAAAAGTGAAATGAACTAGAATATAAATTTTGTACCATAGGTACTTTGACAAGCATTCCAAACAGTCTCGAAGTTTCAATTTCTAAAGTGGCCCCAAAAAAAGTGATAGCAAAAAATCCAAGATGACTTGTTCGAGGCTGCAAAACCCTAGTATCGATGCTCTGATACCAAATGTAATGAACCGAATGATTAAAATATCATAAAAGAATATAAGTACACACCATGTACAAAATTTGAGCGTGGAGCACAACTCCAAGATAGATAAGTTACACAATAACTCATTAAAAAGTAGGAGAATCTCCTACACATAACCAAATACATCCACACATCACAATTCACATGTCACTACTAATGAACACATGATCTCTATATATACCTATTTACACTTGCACATGAGGCCCCTTCACTACTAGGATGACCCTATTACATATATATTTAGAGATTCCATGTACATTTAGACACATATATTCACCCCCTTGGGGTCATATCATATACATTTATCCCTATAGAATCTCCTCCACATAACCAAATACATCCATACATCACAATTCACATGTCACCACTAATGAACACATGATCTCTATATATACCTATTTACACTTGCACATGAGGCCCCTTCACTACTAGGCTGACCCTATTACATATATATTCACACATTACATGTACATTTAGGCCCATATATTCTCCCCCTTGGGGTCATATCACATACATTTAGCTCTATATATGCCCCCCTTGGATCATAACAAACAAGTGAACCTATTAGATTATCACCTTCAAATAATACCTAGGCTTCACTTCTAAAAAAGGTTAAGAAGGACATGGTTATGATGGGTCTTCCTCAAGTGTCACAATTCCATTTCAACAAAATAATGAGAAAACAATTTCTAGATGTTGTGACCACAACTTCTTTGCAAGGTGTAATGATTGCGTATCAATCACTCGCAAACTTAAGGCCACCATTGGCCTAGCTGAAGTAGAACAGTTGTGAGCAGTTCAAGTGGACCATAATAACTATATTACAAGTTGTCAAAATGTGTAATATGTCCATACACTAGATTTAGAGAAGCATCCTAGCACTTACTTGAGCATTGTGCATGATAAGATGGACAAGGAAAATAATTATATACCAAGGTTAGATAAGAAGGCAAAGGCTAGTATTAGTGTCTTGAATCTCCTAGTTTCTTTGACTAGCATGCTACACATGGACATAAGATTGGGGGCTTCAACCAACTCAACCTTTTCTTTCTGGAGATTGGTTGAAACTTCACCGTGAATTCAATAGATAAATCCCAGAAGATCTTGAAGAACCAATGGTGGATAGATATGGGGTTTTTTTGTACAAAAGGGGTACATCAAACCACCCATAGCATGATGCTCTATTACAAACTGAATAGTTTGTTCTACAAGCAAGATGATATGCAAGTGCCTAAGGTAAGTGTTGATAATACAAATTTTTATATGTTAAGTAGAAAACTGCCACACATATGATTGCTACAAATGGATAATTGTGTGGGAGATAACAAAAATTGCCATGTGTTTGCATTTGCATCCCTTCTAATAGCAAGGAGGGTGCTTGAAATTGTTGAAGTTGGTTTCCTCCCAATGGGACACACACATGGAGACATATATGGAACTTATGGAAGGTTATTATCTCAGATAAAGTGGAACAACATATTTTTGTTGCAAGAAACGATGGACACTTATAGGACATACGAGGACCACAATTCCTTTATCCCATATCTAATTCTTATATTCTTTGACTTCAAAATATTTTTGGATCCACACATTTTGGATGGTAACTAAAATTAATCGGTATCAAAGGATGCCGATTCTTCAAATTCCAACTCATTGTTGGTATGCTAGTTATGCAATATAAAGCCTTGGTTTGGGATGAAAAGTGGTCACCTCCTATTAATGTGTGGTGTACACTGCTTGGTGGTCATCCAAAATTACCTATAGGGAAACCTTAATTGATAAATATATAGGTAAAGAGACCTTTAGACATGGAACAAATGAATAAAGGATTGCAAGCATATAATTCATTATGGAAGAAAGGGACTAACAAAGGAGGGGAACAATATTTGCATCCCAAGATAACTTATTGGGAGAGTAACTTAAAAGCATTAGAATTCCCATTGTGAACATTGACACTCAATAAATAATTTATGGCCATCCACAATGCAAGAAATAAGAAAAAACTCTCATATACGACCCACACATGAAATCACGAAAGCCTAATTGAGGGATATTGTCCACACTATTGAGGATCACTACATTGGGCCTCTATGTAACAATCCTAGAGATGAATTATCTCCAAGAGAAGATGTTATTGAGGGACACATTCTCATAATATCATCATCATACCTACATTTTGTAATATGGTTGGCTAGGGTAGAGGACAATGTCTACCAAGGTTTAATTATTACTGCTAAGACATACAAGGTAATGGTTTGTTGGTGGAAGACCATGGGAACATCAAAAGAAAACCAAATTTTGCACAAAAAATTGTTAAAAAGAACTAAATAGTGGGTTTTTGAATTAGAAGGAATTATATCCATAAATGTGAATAACATCATTAGGGTATGGTCACCAAAATTAGGATGGAATGGAGAGATAATAAAAATAAATGGGAAGGGATTTGAAGAAGTTGAGGAATGGCGAGAACAACCTGAACATTATAGAAAGCATGAGAGTGATTTTGATGAATGAGACTTTATTTTAATAAACAACATCCATACTTATCATTTTTAATGAGTTCTATCATGTAACAACTCATAAATTAGTTGTCGATTTTAATTAATAACTATTCCTTCAGGTTAAACTATTAAAGGTCAATTGATCCCTTCCCTCCTAGCCTAGGATGTGGGTTTTGTGAATAAATTTTCTGTAATAAACAAGTTATAGTGTTTGTAGTTAAGGTTAGCTTAGTTGGTAAGGATCTGTCACCTTATTGTCCACTACTTTAAATATTTATGAAAAATTGCAACTCTACAGTGCATTGATGATCATCACTTCATGTTTTTATTTTGTTGCTTCTCTTCAATCTTGATATACTTAGCAATGCTTGTCATAGTGATATTATGCACACACATACAAAAAATAAAATGTTGTACATTAATCTTAGATTTAAATATATACACATTAGAAAATAAGCTCAAAATATTGAAATCCAGATATACATTTTGACAATTTGATATTGATATGTTTGGAATGAAAATTCACAATTTTAAAATCAAAATTGACACTTTTAGATTTCAAAATTGAAATTCTCACTTTTGGAATTGAAATTCGCACTTTTGGAATTGAAAATTGACACTTTTAGAATCAAAATTGACACTTCCAAAAATAAATATTGACACTATCAAAAATAAATATTGACACTATTAGAATCAATTTTTCACTTTAGAAACACTAATATTAATACTTTCAAAATTGAAATCTGTAGTTTCTTAGTGTAAATTCTTACTTATTAGTCCACATATAATGAATTTGGTGTTATCTCCCAGAATAAATTTTTTCTCTATGGTATTGCCCAGTATTTTGAAATTGTCCTAGAAGGGATTTCTTTCTCCACAAGGGCCATATGGATTGAAAAATGAGAAACACCTTTCCCAATACCTTTGACCTAAGATCAACCTACATACTAGCATTTATAAATGTCAAGTTAATAACTTCCATTGAATTTTCCAACCTGTTATAATGCCTACTGACCTACTCTATACATCTAATGAACATAATAACCATTTTTGTAGGCAGGAGGAAAAAATGACTTCTACTTTGAATTCTTTAAACATATTTTATTGAATTGTTGTGCGATCTTGCTTGTAATGGGAGAACAATATTTTGAGGGATAACTTTTTGCGGGCACCCTTTACCCCTCTTGTGTTCAAGGACCAGGTTATCATGGGAAACCCTAACAGAGGCACACCTTGCTCTAAGGGTCCTCATAATGGTCATTTGCTGGCATTCCTTTACCTCTCTTTTGGATTTCTTAGTTGCTAGTAATAGGTATGATTTTGATCAAATTTTGAAGAAATAACTGGTTCCAGTGAGGCCACCTTCTATCCCTACATCTTCTGTCTAAGAATTATCTCTCCTTGGCCTAAGTTTTTATCTAGTTTGGTTCTTCCCTTCCAACTCTAGGTTAGTTTATTCCATCCCTCGGCATGAATTACTCCCCAAATGAGGGTCCTTGAAATTTTGATACCTACTTTCTATATGTGGTAAATATTTAGGCTCATTTCTTATGACAATAAGGTTACTGGGTTCTTCCCTCTACTCTTTACCACCTAACTTTTTACCCACAAATGAACTCAAAATTAGAGGATTATTTATCTTTCTTTCTAATGGTATTTTTATTTTTGAAGAAAAATTGGAACTAGAAGAAGGAGAATTATCACTCTTACCCTTTTCTAAAAAGTAGCTTGGAATTTCGAGTCTTGATTCAAATGTTGTGTTAGCACCAAGTAAATTTCCTAGGCTGAGGGGACAACTTACAAAGGTAACCACAAAACCACTTCAGAACTGAAAAATAGCCCTTTCAGTTTACAGAGGGTTCTCTTCTGTCACTTGGTCTCTTGGAAGATGGATCTTTTCTAAAGGTTTAATGTCTAGGTTTTGATTTGATGAAATATTTATGGGGTTTCCTGGAAAGAAGGAAAGGAACTTCTTCGGCAATGGAGTCAACTCTGAAAACAATTGAAACAATGTTTGGTAGGTAGAGTTCTCAAGGAAGAAAAGGAAAGGTAGGTGATGAAATTTCAGTCTTTTAATTTGTTGTGATAAGATGTAAGAATGAAGAAACATATAACATCAATCAAAGCACCAAAGAGATGAATTCTTATGAGTTAAGAAAGAAAAAAAAAGTTTAAAATTGCCTGAATCTAAAGCACCATTTAGATGAATTTCAGACCCTTTAACATCCAATTTTAAACATATGAAAGGTTGCAGATGAAGCGAAAGCAAACCAGAAAAACACACATGAAAGGAAACACATACTTCAGGTCATCACCGCATGAATCTTTGGCATGAAAAAACATCTCCACTTGTATTCTTTCAGATTCAAAAATTGTTGCAATGATCAGTACAATTTGTCCTTTTTTCTTCTTCCAAACTCGAATACATCAAAACCTACAATATTTATACAACAATTAATTTCATTCGTTTTAAACTGATTACACTAAAATAGAAAAAATTAATTCACAAAATTTGGGATTTACGGTTATTTCTGCGGTTTGGTCCTTTATCTTCGTCGTTTGGCTTTGATTGTATATTCATTTGATTTGTTGCCTTTTGGTCGACAACTGGAAATCATTTACTCGATCCTGGGAAATTACATTTGGTCTTGCCCAATCTGACTATTTCCTTCCATTGCAATTATGAAGGAATCTCATAATCTGTCATTTCTTTCATCAAAATTTCCAAGTCAATACAAGTGGCATATGACATGATAGGTAGACCAAGTTTGATTGTCTTAAATTGATTTAGAATTTCAAAATATGTACTCAGTTTATCAACTAAAGTAACGCCTTTCAAACCCTCCTCCAGGGTTTCAAATTTGGAGTGGTCCATTCTTAACTGAGTCAATAGTGCATTATATTCTTCTTATTCATGCAAATTACCTTTACCATCCTAGAATGATGGAAGTCCCTTTATGAACAATCCTTCAAATATATTCTTGAAATCTTGCACACTTTGTTCCATTTGTGTTGCTTTATTCAGAATTGATTTCAAAAGATCATGTTTTGCAATAATCCTTTTGGCCCAGATGATCAATGTAGTCCTTTATTTTACCCCAATGGTCTGGAGATTTGCAAGAGGAACCGAGTTGAGATGATTAATGGCATTTTGTGCCCATTCAGATGGATTTTTGGATAAAGTCTCATTAACAACAATGCATCTATGCTTGGTTGTGATTGCTATCTTATCTTTATCACTTACAAAATTCAAATATGATCTAAATTTAGTAGCCTCAACAACTATAGAATCCCATATGATATGTTTATCTCCTTGCCACAAACCTTTACCTCTTAATCTTGAATTCAATTTATTAATATTCTCTTGCAAGACTACCTTTTCCTTTTGAACTTGGGATATCTTTTCATCCTTTGTGCACACTTCCTGCTCCAATTTCTCCATGTTTTCCTTTAATCCTTTGATCTCTCCTTCTTTCAGACTTGTTGGAGTTACTTCACACACACCTAGGATTTATTTTTCCTAAGGTTATTCCTTGTTTATTAGTCATAATTAGTCATTATCCAGTCTCCTATATTTTAGGGGAGAATATTCCACCTGGAG